>PVLC010006192.1:0-70992 GCA_004027655.1 Graphiurus murinus | reverse complement strand
CAGAGAGAGGGGTTATTGGAAGTTTGTAGGAAAAGCACTATTTGGAAAGACGACCTCAGCACTGTGTTTGTGATCGTTTGTGCAACGCCTTGATCCCAGAAAGAGAGAGTTATAATAAAAGAGGTTCGAACCAGTAGCATTTAGCCGGCGTCTTTTATTGGGGCCTCATGGCTGAGGGTTCAGCCTGGGGCGCCCGATACTTATCCTAAGGCTTCTGTTGCTTTCCATCCACAAATCAATGTCTAGCTCACGTGCATGGGAAGGAGATTCCAGACGGATGTGAATGTCAGGCAGAGGACTCTCTGGGGCCATATTGGAGGCTGCCCATCGCAGCCTGCCTTCTTTCCATCAGTGTGGAGACATGGGTATAGGAATTGCTAGGGGGTATAGGAATTCTCATTTGTGATTTATTAAAAAAAGAAAAGTTTTATTGTATTTTAATTGACACACAATTGTACACATTAATGGGGCATTTGCAATTGATATTCAGGAAGCTTATAAAAATTTCAAGGTGGTAGTAGAAAAATTGGAGCCTTATGCATAAAGATGATGGACCATTCCATTGACAAGAAACCCTGAGACACTGGATTCAGAAACCAAGGCAGCAGAAAGGCCCTGTACCAACTGATGGTCCCCTCCTTGGTAGCAGCTTAGCTCATGACTCCACCAAGACTTCTGTTGAGTTTCACCTGGAGGCTGTGCTGAAGACCCCTTGATCTTCTCCATCCTGTCAAAATTATATGCTAGAACTGAAAGAGAAACATCCCAACTGTTTATTTAGTTTTTGAACCATAGTTTAGACAGTGAAAAAAGCAGGGCTTGGTATGGGGAGAGTATATTTTAGCAAAGACCATTCAGAAGGGCCCCTCCTTCTAAACTGTATTCCCAGAGCTCTTTCCCACACAGAGAAAGTACATCTTTTCCCTCCTCGTGGCCTCTTCCCTCCCTACCATGGAAAGGGAAGTCACAGATGTTGTTGTGCCACAAGGCAGCTTGATTCTGAGGCCAATCATGCTCGGAGCATTTTATGGGAGGAGAAAGTGAGATCAAGTATAAAGGGAGAAATAAAATGGTAGTAACGAAGGGCTTTGAGCCAAAAGTACCATTAAAATAAGAGCACGAAATAAAATACTTTTAACTATCCTCAGGTCTTCTTGTTTTTGTTGTTGGTGGTTTAAAATAAAAACGACTCTGCTATGCAAACATTAGGAAAATTATTTTCGCAGAACTCAGTTTATTCGAGGGAGGTATGGAGAGCCAACTCCTAATAATCTTGCAAAAAATAAAGCTAATTCCATGGCAGCATATCAACTTGAATTCTCTCAAAACAAAATGTCTTTCCAACGTTTCCATTAAGCATGGTCTGGCCTTGTAAGCATATATGTATTAGATTTAAAAGAAAAGAGTAGAAACAATTGAACTAAGTGGTTTTTACATTGAATTCTCAGAGCATTTTCTACATTGTATAGCATCATCTGGCTCTCCAAAGTAGTCTACTCATTTAAGTTTAATAGGATGAAATTGGAAACAGGTTCAATATGGAGATATCTCTAGTGACCTGAGAGTTTTCCTTTTACTTAGGTTACAAAATTTGGCCAACATCCCTTGTTTAAATTTATTACAGAAACAATATTTATTGAATACTTCTGGTCTAACTCCCTGTAAGTCTTGTCAGAAAGGAGAAGTTGCTGGTGGGTTTTAGCATTAGTGCCCAGGTGGGTAAACAGAGAACCCTAGCACTGCCATCTTTAAAAATGGCTTTGGTTTTTGAAAGAAAGTATAAAAAAAATGGTATTTGTTTTTCCTCCTAGGGTTTACAATTTATCGTGTTTTGCTGGTATATCAGGATCCCTTTCAGGTAACCCCACCCAATCCCACATTTTGAAAAGAGTTATGTGTTCAATGAATATGTATTTATTGTGTTAAAGGCAGTGTCTTAGAAACCACTGCAGCAAGAGACAGGAAGCAATGTCTACTCTGATAGTGGGGACTGGGCCAACGTGCCAGGTGGGGCTATAGTTGACTTTGTTGGTATTCTCATCTGTGTTCCAGAGTGCATTCCTGGTGCTCTCTGTGAAATAACTCATTTGATTCCTGCAACATCCACATGAAGTGAGTTCCATTATTGTCTTTATTTGGGGGATGAGGACACCCAGGCTAGCAGAAGTGTTAAGAACTTTCTCCAAGGTAAAGCACCTGGACATTGGAGTAGATGGTGTTGTGGGCTGAATTTTACTCCTTCCTCCCCTTCCAAATTCTGAAGTTGAGGCCCTAACCCTCAGTCCCTCAGAAAATGGTTCAAAGATAGGATTTTAAAGGGGGTAATTAAGTTTAAAATGAGGTCATTAGGCCAAGCCCTAATCCAACATGATCGGTGTCCTTGTAAGAAGAGGAAATTGGGATAAGTACAGAGGAAAGAACTCGTGAAGACACAGGGAAGGGTGGGGGGAGGCGGCAGAATCAGCCAACTGCATGCCAAGGAGCAGGGCCTCTGGAGAAACCAACCCTGCTGACACCTTGGTATTGGATGTCCAGCCTCCAGAATGTGAGGAAATGAATTTCTGTTGTTTTAAACTACACAATCTATGCTGCTTTGTTATGGCAGCCCCCCAAAACTGATACAGCTAGGAATACAACTCAGACTGGTTGGCATCAGGGCTGTTGATCATGCTGTGCCTGGTGGTGGTGCCTCTTTTAACTTAGGAACCATGTAGAAGATATGCAAGTACTTGAATGTAGAGATTCAAAGGGTGCAGCAATTGGATCTTGGCTGGCTGGGGGAAATGTTCCTGTATGAAAATGGTCCTCAAATTGACCAGATTTGGACAGATTTTAACAACTGGAGAAGGCAATTCAGGTGATGTAAGTAGTTGGGAAAGAGTTCTGTAGTTGGAAAGCTTGAACCTGGCAAACCAGGTGCTAGCCTGACCTGGCCTGGTCAGAGTACTTAGTGCATACAAGGGTCTAGATCAGGGGTTCTTGACCTGCATCTCTTGTGGCATGCACCTCTTTGGCAGTATAGTGAAGTCTGTGGACACCTTCACAGATTAATGTCTTTAATTGTGTAAAAATTACAATTTTTTTTTAAAACAGTCACTGAAATAAATATTAAAAATTAGGCTGCATAGTAAATAATGAATACTTTTTTTGGTACTGGGGATTGAAGGAGATTTAACACAGGGCAATTCTACCTCTGGACTAGACCCCCGACCCTGTTTATTTTTTATTTTGAAATAGGATCTCGCTAAGTTGCTAAAGGTCTTGCTAAGTTGCTAAGGCTGGCCTCCATCCTGAGATCCTCCTGTTTCAGCCTCCCAAGTACTGGGATTACAGGTCACCATGCCTACTGTACTTCTTTATTAATGCATTAGATTACTAAATATAGTGGCAGGTATAAGAACTGTCATAATTTTGAACTAGATCTCAGATTATGTGATATTTTGAGATGTCTTTCATATTTGCAATGTGATATGAAAATATCCATAATTACCACTGGTAAGAAAATTACAAGTACTGTGATTCATCATGTGCCTTGTGGCCTACATTCATAGTTGAAAGAAATGCTAAATTTTAGAGATTAGTAAAAATAAATAGGCACTATTCCATACAAATTCACAGATCCCTTTCCTCAAGCAATGGATTTTAATCTCTCTGGATTTCTTCCCTCTTTCCAGAATCTGATATAAGTTCTATAGATCTTCTTTCCTACCCCTTTACAAAAAAAGAAAAAAGAAAAAAAAAAAGAAAGAAATCACCAAAACAATGAATAAATGAAAAAAAAAAACCATAGGAGAAGCCAATTTTACAATTTTACATTCAAAGTGAGGAGATAAGTGGACTTCAAGTCTACATGTATGTATAGAAGAACACCAGACAGCTAGAAAGACAGGGTTGAGATCATGAATAACAAGACTATCTACTGAAATTGATAATGATGCAAGTGAGGATGTCATCTATTTCAGGAGACTTAACCCAAACACTTCTTGAAAAGACAAAGACTTTCATCTTAGTTTTTTTTTTTTTTAACACATGTCTGAATCTTTTAAGAAGCTACAGAACCTGAAGAATGCATTGCACATGTACTTTCTTCGCAATGCACTGCTCTTGCTCAGTGACCTTGTGAGGAGAGTCAACAGTGTGAGCAGCTTGGTCGGGTTGACGTCTGCGCTGAAAGTTTCCGTGAAGCCTACATTGCAGCTGTCATGTTTGTGGGCATGGCAGAGCACTGAGCCATTGATCACCTGCCAGCTTTCAATCCAATTTATTCGTGGAAGTGGCTGGAGCAACGAGGCAAACGCTACCTCAAACACTGAACCACAGAGCCGCTTAACCGCTCATCCATCAGCTGATTCTTTTAGCCCATATGACAGCTGGGAAACAAGAATAACCCTCGACACTTTATTCTTTGGCTTTCACAGACTCTGCTGCTCAGTGCTGAGCTGAGTGCCACTTGCAGCAGTTCTCAGGATGGGGCCCACAGCGATACTTCTAGAGGAGCCAGTCTTGGTGTCTGAGACCATATGATGATCCTCAGGGCTTCAGAGTGAAGCACCTCTAACTCTCCAAACTCAGTCCCCTGGTGCTGGGCCTTAGCGACCAAATCCTTGACATGTCTGTTTCCAAAGCTAAGTGGGGCCAGGCAGTGTTTGTGTTCTTGTATTAAGGCTTGCAAAGGTTTCTGGCTTTGTCTCCACAACTGCCCACAAGACCTCTTAAACTTCAAGCTCTCCTGCTTTCAGCCCTCCTCCCTCCTCTCCATTTCTGTGTTTTGTCGATTGAAATAGGCTTTCTCCAACAGGGAAGAGACTTCCTCTTTCAATGGCAGGTGGAAGGAGGAAAGATAAGTCCTGTGTGGGCAGTCATGGGACTGGTGTTATAGGGCTGAGTGAGGAGGAAAGCTATGAACAAGCCCACATTAACCACTTTGGCCCTGCCTCACAGTTAAAGTCTGAAAGCTAGGACACACCTTAGAGGCCATCATTTTAGAGGTGATGATACAGAAGGTTCAAGGCAAAGTGACTAGACTGACTCTTTTGGTCCTGACAGTAAAACACAGAATGGCCTCAGCCAGGAAAGGAAATGTGTTTGCTTCTATAACTGAAAAGCTGAAAGACCATATCACCTTCAGGAGCAGATTGATCCAGACTGCCACCCAAACATCTCATTTCATCTTTCTATTCTCTTTTGGCCTTATTTCTGTGCAGTTTCTTCCTAAGTGGTGGTAAAAATTATCAGCTGAGACCGGAGGATCCAGGTTTGCGGCCAGCCTCAGCTACCTAGTGAGGCACTCTGCAACTTAGTGAGACTCGGTTTCAAAATAAAGAATAAAAAAAAAATAGGGCTGGGGGTGTAGCTCAGAGGTAGAATGCCCCTGAATTCAATCCCCAGTACTGAAAACAAACAAACAAACAAACAAACAAACAAACAAAATGATCGGCAAGGTCTCCAGGTTATAATAGCAACCATAGGCATGCTCCCTCCCTCTTAGAATTCCAGATAAAGCTTCAGGGTTGGAAGACCTTGGCCTCAAGGAGGCCACAGGGCCATTCCTGAAGCAACCTCTCCAACTGGGACTGGATGTGCCTAGTTCTTGTTCCCTAGAACTGGGATGCATTGAGAGTGAATGCTGAGAACAGAGGGATCATTCCCCAAAGAAGCCAAGATGCTATTGCCAGACAAAGAGAAAAAGCACATTTGGCAGTGAGGTAAAGAAAAAATGCTCCATGCCCTGTGGGCCAGTGGCTGGCTGCTTGACCGCCACGCTGCAAACACCGGGTGGTGCAGTGGGTTACGTGCTGCCGTGGTCTCTGTTGGTTCTCAGTCGACAGCTGAGGGACTCAGGACTTCAGTGAACTCTTGGTATTGCTCCTTCCCACAGCTGGGCCTGCGTGGTTCAGCTTGCCAGCCTGGCCCTTTGTCCTGGGTTAGCTGGGAGTCTGCTTCCTTGTGCCCACTTGCAGGACACTGCCGTCTGCAATGGTCCTACTCCTTGCTTTATTCTTCCCCTCTCAGTCTCCCAGGCCTTCCTTTGTCATTTTCTTGGACACAGTGCTTGCTCTATTTGGCACCCCACCTACTCTACACTGTGCTGCCCAAACAGCTGCCCTAGTGCTTCTGGACCAGCACACCTTGTATTTCAGCATCTACCTGGAATGGAATCTTGCTGAATCTGGGCTTGGACTGAGGGTTGTTTCATCAAGTCCTCTTGGTGGGCACCCTATGTCCCTCCATAAATACCCCACCCCCACCCCACATAGCTCTGTGCCCCTCTGACTTATTCCTGTGCATCTGGCCCTGTGAGGCAGGGCTCTGACTTGCATTTGGGAGGGGATGCCATCCTCATTGTGCTATAAACAGAACTCCTCCATTCAATAGATGTAATCAACTTTTCCTTTAGAGTCCCACATTTGTGTTGTTAAGAAGCCTCATAGTCTCAAAACTATAAACTCCTTGTTGTGGCTTTCAGGACCCCTGAGCACCTCTCTATTCCAGTCTTGTAGCAGCATGTTCATCAGTTGTTGCTCATAATATACACCCACATCTCAGGGGCACACAATAAGCTCTCATTCTGCACCTGCAGGCTGGCCGGGGCTTGCTGATAGAGGCTGAGCCGAGTTCCAAGCTGCAAACTGGGTCCAGGTCTCCTCTGTGTGTCTCTCGGTCTCCTTAGACCAGCAGCTCTCCACGGCTGAAATGCAGGCACGTGAGAGGGCAAGCCCAACTTCACAAGCAAATTTCATACCATTGGTCATGGCATGGTGGCTAAATATAATTGGCCACAGCAAGTCACATGACAAAGACTGAAATCAAGTGATGGGAAAACATATTCTGCCTGTGGAGATGGGGGAGGGAGAACAATCTAGAACAACACCTCTCTTGCCTCCTGACTGCCCTCTGGCCACTCTGGGTCTCTGCCTGTTCTTTAAACCCACCAAACCAAATCCTGCTTCAGGGACTTTATAATTGCTTTTTACTCTGCCTTTTCCAAACACTGGTTTCTACTTTTCATTCCTCTGCTAACCATTCAGGGAGAGCTTCCCTTGACCATTCTTCCCTGTGTCATCCCTTTTTGCTTAGATTGCTTTTTGTATTTTTATCCTAGCACTTATTGCTATTTGAAATCACCTTTCCATTCCTATCTTCCTTCATCTCATGGCTCATGCCTAAGAGCGTGAGCTCCACAAACACATCTTGTTTCCTCTTCATCCCCAGTGCTGGCAGAGCACCATCCGAGGAAGCTTACAGCAACCATCGCTGAACAAAGAAATGGATTGTAATGGTAATAAAATGCTTGATCCAAAATGACAAAAACAAGCCAAAACACTGTGTTGTTGGTATTTCACATGCTCAGGTGCCTCTACCTCTGCCACCTCCTTTGGGTTTCACTTCATTGGCCTCTTCTGTTTGTAGCTCAGTTCCCAACTGCCAGAGTTAAGCAGAAGCACATGATGCCAGGCCTCAAACCAAGAAGCTGCCTGCCCTATGCAGCCTGACGACAGCTATGCCAGCGGTCCTGATTTGCAATCACAATAGCTTTATAGCCAGGAGTGGTGGCACACCCCTGTAATCCTGGTACATAGGAGGCTGACATAGGAGGATCACAGGTAGGAAAACAGCCTCAGCAACTTAGCAAGACCTTGTTTCAAATGAAAAATAAAATTAAAGGACTGGGAATATAGCTTGGAGGAAGAATGCCTGTAGACATTGCAGAGAATGTCTAGGTGTGAAAGAGGAAAAGGACCAACCATAGACAATCACAGTTATAGAATGGACGTCTTGGCAAGCTGATCAAAGCTTTGTGTTGAGAAAAAAGTGTCTCTTTCTCTGGGCAACCTTGTCTTGTGCCAGGGCAGATAGCTTGGCACATGAAGCATGAACTGAGCTCCTACCTACCCCACCCAATGCTGGGTGCCTTTGTGCCCAAATCACACTGAGTGACTGTACTTAGCTATCTAGGTCCTTGTAGTAATGCAAGTCATAGTTTTTTTTGTTGTTGTTGTTTAATTTGGTGCATTGTAATTATACATCATATTGAGGTATAGAGTGATAGAAAAATACCTGCACGCAACTCTTGGAGCACTTCCCCTCTCTCCCACACCTGTCTTTGAGATCGGAATTGGTAATTTTGTATATATTCATAGCATTACTTAAACAGTTACACTCTTTATGTCTTTGTCCCCTCTAATCCCTTTTCTAAACCCCCTCATCACTCCATTGAAATCTCTGCTTTTCTACCTGATGTTACTTCTGAGCATCTCTCTAGCCTCCACCTGTAAGAGAAAACATACATGTATTCATTATTTGAAACCACCTAAGCTCACTTAGTACAATAGTCTCGAGTTCCATCCATTTTCCTGTAAACGGCACGATTTCGTTCTTCTTTATGACTGAGCAAAATTCCTTAATGGGTTATATTAAGTCCAAATTGGATTAGGAAATCCCATGCTGTAGGAGAATAATCTGCATGTATTGAGTTCCTATTGTCTGCTAGACATTGTGCAAAGCACTATGAATATAGCTAAACTGAAAAAATTATGGAGCTGGGCAAACCTGTAATTCCAGGACGTGGGAGGCTGAGAAAGGAGGATCACAGGTTCAAGGACAGCCAAAGCAACTTAGCAAGACCCTGTTTCAATATAAAAATTATACAATTGGCTGAGGGTGTAGTTGAGAGGTGGAATGCCCCTGGGTTCAATCCCCAGCACCAAAATAAATAAATAAATAAATACATAAATACATAAATAAATAAAATTTAAAACTAAGAAAAATCATGCCTGGCCCAGGAATTCAGTGTGTTAGAGAAAATGTAAAAGAAAATACTTATTAACTATGGTTCTAGTGGTATGATAGGACCTTATTCACCCGAGCAAGCCTGTGCCAGAAGTCCCTAGCACCTGTGTATGGCCTCTGCTTGCTGGCATCCCTGGGTGCCCACCATGCAGACTGGACCCCAGGCTATCTCCCAGCCCTGGCTTATCCTGGCACTGCACACAAGGTTCTTGGCAGGGCAGCCAGGCTGGTGTCTGTAGGGCTCCTTATTTTCTCTGGGTTGCCTTGTATGGCTCAGCTTACCCAAGCAATGGTGGGATTGCACAGGTACAAAAAGTGGGCACATGCCCTGTGATTAGGGTACGAGCCCATATGTGGGAGTCAGGTCATTCATTTCCTTTGTGTCACCCATGTGCTTTCCTTTGTGCTCACAGTGTGAGATCTCAGGGTGGCCTGAGGGCTGATAGTCACTGTTCTCAAGTAGGTCCTGGTAAGGGGGTTCTGAAGAGCCCTTTGAGTTTCCGAAGTGCCTGTGACATCTCCCCTCCAAGTAACTCCTTTTACCTTCACATTTTCAGGAGAAGATAATCAGTAAATAGACTCCTCCACTCTTCTTTGTAATGCTGAGTTGGGGAGAAAAGGGGTGCTTCTGGCAAGGTCCCCAGTTGTGAACAATCCATCTCCTTTCTTTTGTCCCTAGGATATCAACTGCTCCTATCTGCCATCCCAGTAACCGCACGTGGCTCTTCCTGTCTTCCAACTGCATAATCCATTCTTTGCATTAAGTACACTCTTTTTAAAATACCTACCATGCTTTTAGTTTTTCTGATTTGGTCTCTGACTGATTAAAAAAAAAAAAAAAAAAGGACAAATGCACTTCTATCTTGACTGTGCCTGATCTCTTTCTGTGAAGCAGCTGTTGTGTAAAGGTTTTGGTGGGGACATGGATTTTTGTTGCAGGTAGGCCAGTATTTCAGTTTGACCTTAGGTCAATGACTTCACCTCTCTGAGTCTCCATTTACTTATCTGCAGAATGAGGAGTTGAATCCTATCACCTCTAGAGTTCCATCCACTTTAACATTCTGTGATTCTGTGGCTTAATTATTTCCATCTCATCCCAAATTTCTTGGGAGCAGTCCACTAGATCTGTGAATTCTCTCTTTGGTTGATCTTTTTATACCTCTTAATCACGTTAGAGAGTTCTTCTCTCTTACTGACATGGCTTTCCTTCCCAGTGCAACCTCCCTGTAGCCTAATTCCAGCTCAATTATTTCTTGGCTAGCCTGGTTTTCCCAAGGAATATTTAAACACCCCAGACAGCATTAGCTCTTCCTCTCTAGACAGCTTAAGAATGGCTTTGCCTCATGTCTTGGCTCAATAATACCTAAACTCTCCTCCAATTCTGTGAGCTTTGTTAAACCACTTTCCCTTTTAGGACAAGGCTGCACGTTTTAGCTATTACTGCTGGCAAGTCAATACTCTGTCTACATACTGTTCTGACACAGAGCAATAATAACAATAATAAAAAGAATAGACCAAGTGTGGAACAGATGCCCAAGTGTGACTCGAGGTGAATGATTGTGGATAAAGCACTGTTGTCACCTACTTCCCAAACATCCAGCGGGCACTGACACATAATTTAAATGGAAATGTGGAACACTCTGTCAACCAGCCTCAAGCATTGAAATGAAATATTATGCCTTAGTGTTGGTGAAACCAATGATACACTCAGTGGCCCCTCTCTCCCCCAACACCACACACACACACACACACACACACACACACCTACAAGCATGTTTTCCTAAACATGCTTGTAACTGTTTCTAAACATGCTTATAACTGCTAAAACTTGGTCCATCTTTATGCCAAATTGGCCCAATTCTGATGCTTTGGGAACAATGCCAGAATTTGGGATCAGAAAGGTGAAACGGTTGACTCCTGGGTCCTTATCAATGAACCACGTCCTTTAGTGAGACAACAGGGCCTTCCACTGAAGCCTCAGCAGATACCGAGTTTGGCAAGAAGATGAAAGAGAAGAGAAGAAACCAGAACACAGCTTTAGGCAATGCTGCTGCTGTCTTCTCTTTCCAGGCATCCTATAATCACTCTTTGCCATTGGCTGATAACTCAAATTCCCAGGGAATAACAGTTGGAAAAAAGTTGTTCAATGTAAGTCTCTCCATGTTTTTGGTGAGCCCCATCCATTTCTCTGAGGGGTAAGAGATGAGAAATTGCATTTGCCCACAGCTGTGGTTTCTGTGTGTTTTGTTCCCATGAAAATCTAGACAGTTGATTGCCATTGCGGCAATTTGAAGCTGTGATGCCTTTAAAAAGTGATTGCACTGTTAAGGGCGATCAATGCTGTTATTTCAGGAGTGGGTTCATCTCGTGAGAGCAGGTGGTCATCAAGCAAGGCTGCCCCCGTGCTTTGTGTCTTCTGGATGCACTGGCTGTCCTTCCACTCTCCTACCATGTTAGAGGGGACATGAAAGCTGAGCAGATGGAGCGCCACACTATCCCACTCCCTAGCCTGTGGGACTGTGAGCCCTAATAAACTTCTCTTCTTTATAAATGACCCACTGTCAGGTATCCCGTTGTAGTCACAGAAAAAGGACTAGGACACCCACGGAGGAACCTTATGTTTCTCATTTCTGGGATAAGTGCTAACACCACTGTTTGCCTTCTAGGATGTTTTTCAAGAGCCATTTGATGCCTTTGGCAACCTAATGAAAAATGAGGAGCATGTCAAAAGGAGAAGGGACTTGAGTTTGGATGCCAAATCCTGAGAGAAGTTTTTCGGCTTTAGAGCCATGACAATGTCAGTGCCTCATGCAATCATATTTGCTATCCTCTTAAAAGTGTGTGTGTGTGTGTGTGTGTGTGTGTGTGTGTGTGTGTGTGTGTGTGTGTGGAGAGAGAGAGAGAGAGAGAGAGAGAGAGAGAGAGAGAGAGAGAGAGAGAGACTGACTCTGACTGGGAATTTGCTAGGCAAGCATTCTGCCACTGAGCTGCAACCCCAGCCATTTTCACTTTTATGTTTTGAGATAAGGTCTCACTAAGTTACTGAGGCTGGCCTCTAACCTGCAGTCCTCCTGTTTCAGCCTCCCAAATACTGGGATTACAGGTATACACCACTGTGCCTGGCCCTTCTGTCATTTTGAAGAAAAAGACCTTGATTCCTTCCAGTTTCATCTTCATTTTACAATTCACTTCATTTCAAACCTCTCAGTGACTCTCTGGCAACTCCTTCTACAAGATGGTCCATTGGGAAATAGCTTGGAGTTCACCAACGTCAAATACTGGGAAAGATGTTAGTGATATCTCAGTTGTCCCAATGTCAGACATCCAAATAGATTCCTAATCCTCGAGGTTTGGTTGTTTGGATGTTCTTCAGTGTGGTTTAACATTGTGAGCATTTGCATTCTCCAATAGGGTGGAGTTGGTCTAATTTTACACAGAAAAGGCATTAGTCTCATTGTACATAAACTTAAGTGCTGAACAAGAACACCTCGTGATATAAGCAAACACCAGTTTATTTTTATCTCCCACTTCATCTCTAAACACATACTGTAGAGTAATTTTTTATAATGTGTCTGGATGAAAACTTTGTAGGTCTCTGAATTTTTTTTGTTTATTCTTGGTACTAGAAAACACTTAGGCAACTTTAAGTCATGGAGATAATCTCAGTTCAGCAATTAGAATGTCTAGAAGACATTGATCAGAATCATGATGTTGATCTAAAATGAAATTATTCTGTATTTGCAAACCTAGGGAAGAGGTGGGTCCCTGCTGGGTTCCAAATGGTCCCATAAAAGTGCTTTGTATTGGAGCTTGGCACAGTTGTGCACATCTGCAATCCTAATAACATGGGAGGCTGAGAGAGGAGGATTTGAGTTGAGCCTCACCAATTTAGGGAAATCCTGTTTCAAACAAAACCTAAAAGGGCTGTGGGTATATCTTCGAGGTAGAAGGTACAATGTCCCTGGATTCCATCCCCATTGCCAAAAGAATAAAAAAAAGTAGTTTGCATTGGGATTAAGATAAAGAAGGCCACACACCTTCCCTACTCCCTTGGGGAAAATAGGGACTCATAATGGCAACAGCTCTTCTCTTCTCTTTATAATATGTCCAATTTTTATTACTTGATATTATTGAAGGGGTCATGAAACTAATTCTCCATCGTATCTCTGAAAATTATGCATTTAAGTATTTGAGTTCCTCATTTCCTTTGGTTCAGTTGTATCCATCTTAGAGATATTTCAGTTGAAATAAAGACAGAAATACCCTCACTCTAAAATTCTCTTATATTAATAAATTGGTTTTGCCTCTAGTGGTTTTGATTTGCAGGCTGGGGTTGAGGAGAGTCCCACTGATGAGATATGTTCAGATACTCTTCATCCTGTAGCTGCAAACACAGAACTGATACTTCATAACCAAACAATCAATACATAGAATAAAAAAGTCAGTCTCGGACTGGATATCTATTAGCTATCATAACAACTTATATTTGCTGCTGATCTAAACTTTCCTTTTCTCCTTGGAAGTCCATAGGAGAGTCTGTAAAGTCTTTATAATCAAAATCATGTTTCGGTAAATCTTACTCTTAATCCCTGGAAAACCAAATAGTAAGAACTATCTTGAATGCAATTCCGAGACAGTGTAAAGCTCTCTTGCACTGTGCAAACCAAAGAAACAAGAGCTAAAGTCAACCTGTAGTTCTGCCACACCTGTGCATGGTGTCCAGCCCACACTTCACTGTACTCCTTGTCAACACAGGCTATTGCAGTTCTGTTCTAGCAGTGTAATGCTGGGGTGGGGATTCATCACAACCTCTCATGAATGTCAAAGGTGAGAGCCTAATAGCTACATGCTATCCCTCCAGCTCCACGGTCCACATGAGTGTTTCTTTTTCGTCCTTCCCTATCTCACCTTGTATCTTTGAACAGGACCATCTTCTATAATTCTGCAACTATGTGGCCTGGCCTTGTAGATTCACCACAATGTCTCTGTATCATTTCATACTTCTTTTGATGAATCTTTCATTAAACTTAGTCTAGAAAACGAATTAATTAATCTTTCCAAAGATTGGGTTAAATGGTGAAGAAACCAGCATTTAAATTCTTATTCAGTAGAACCCTTAGTTAGGTCCTTTGTTAATAATAACATTTAGGTTCATCATTGATAAAGGTACCCTCTCTCTCTCTAAGGTTGTTCTATTTTTATTCCTTTGCTTTAATGTACTTTCTTATTATGAAATATATTCCTCTAGTAATGGTCAAAGACTATTAAGGCTGGTGGTAAGGTGAATGGCTACAGGCTAGTGCAATCAGCCAACATTAAGAGATGTAAACATATAATGAACTGACTTACAAGGCAGTAAGTCTTTTGATTTACTGGATGCATGTGCTGTGATTCCATATAATCATGTTGATGGCTTTAAACTGTGTCCACAAATTCTGTGATGCTCCTCTCTTTAAGAGGTAAGAATTTGGAGCTGAATATGGTAGTGTATGCCTGTAACCCTGGTAGGTGGGAGGCTGAGACATGAGGATCATAGGTTTGAGGCCAGTCTCAGCAATTAGTGAGAACCTCAGCAACTTAGGGAGTCCTGATTTAAAGTAAAAATAAACAAATAAAAAGGACTGGGGGTGTAGCTCAGAGGTAGAATGCTCTAGGGTTCAATCCCTAATACCAAAAAGAAAATAATGAATTTAGTTCTCCCTTTGAGAATGAGGACAAAGTGAGTCACTTCCAGTGGAGAGCACATGCTGTTCACAATGGTGCTGACTTCATAAAAGGCATTGCAGCTTCAGCTTTCCCTCTGGGTCCTGGCCCTGAAGGAGGACAGCATAGTGACTTGGGACATATGAGGCAGCCCATGGAAAGGACCTCCATGCCAATGAACTTCTGTTAATAGCCAAGTACACGAGCCAGCTTGAGGTGGATCCCCCAGCCCCGTCCAAGTATTCAGATGATGGCAGGCTCACCTGATGTTTGAACTGCAAGGTCACCAGAGATTCAGAAACAAAGCTAACTTTCCTTGAATTCCTGCCCTGTAGAACCTGAGAGATAATCGTTGCTAAAAAATCTCTGTGTTCTGAGGATAATCCATTATGTAGCTAAGCAATGCTTTCTGTGTGTCCGAAATGTTGAAGCTGGGGCCTGTGAATGAAATGGAGGAAAAGGTGTTCACAGAGGCGGTTTGATCACTTTAGGGAGACCAGTGGTGGGCATGGGAGTGGAGCCTGTGTGGAAGCTGCAGGCAGCAGTGGGAAGCATTGGGGAATTTTCTAGTGGAAGTGGCTGGAAATAACTGAAGAAGGATATTATTATTAAGAAGTTTTGATGTTGATAGAAAAGAAAGCAAGGGAAAAATAAGATATCATGAAAATGCCCTTCCCTGGCATTAAAAAAATAACCCGCAGGTGCATTCACATATATAGATTTAGTACCAAACATTTTCAAAACAGAAAAGCTTAATTGGATATCATAGCAGGAAAGAGGAATGCCTATACTTGCTGTAGGAAGATTATTATTCCTTAGTGCCCTAGGGTCCTGCACTATCCTTGGAGATTTCCTATGCTCTGCCTAGACCTTTGTAAATAGACGCTGTGTTAGCCTCTCCTTGAGCTGCTGAAATGGAGAGGATCATGTCTTTGTTGTCAGGTGTTCCTGGACCCCCACAACATGGGCCTTCACTCACAGGGGTCTTCTCAAGGGCCCCATTATGTCCATTTGCGTTTTCAGTGACGTGCTAGGTAGTCAATGTATGTTTAGTTAGTACATGAACAAACATATCTAGGGCAGGTGGAATTAAAACATGTAATGAGCAGGAAGGGAGGGAAAGAAAGCCCATTCATCATAAAATGTGTCTTGTAGGGATCTGAGAAGTGATATGTGGCATCTCCAGTCCTCTGGACCTTGGGAATAGGGTGGGAAGTTGCATAGGTAGATTCTTTGGGAAGGAAACTTGACTTGAGACACATGGAGAGAGGGTAAGCTTGGAGTTGAGGAGCCAAGTTTTTGAAGTTGAAAGACTCTGCTGGATCCAAATTCTCTTTCTAGTTTTATAATCTTAGGAAAAGTCATGTAAGCTTTTGCAGCCTCAGCTTTCTTATCTATAAAATGGGGATAATCATGCATGCCTTCAAGTGCTATTATAAGAATTTAATGAAATCTTGTCTGTGAAGTCCTTATAAGAGTGCCAAACACTGGGACAGAGCTCAATAAAAGGAAGTGCTCCCCCCAAAGCACTATGATTTCCAAGAAGATATGAAAATTATATCACTGTCAAAGCTTACATCAGTGTACACTCCAGATGATATTTCCTGCTTCATTCCATAATATAACCTTGTACTCAAAATGTCCTAACCCTTGTTTAGCCCCTTACATCTGCCATGATCATGCAATCAATAATTGGAGGTTGAGTATTTCCACCCTTGTTTCCTTCCTCTGTTGAGCACAATTTTGCCTCAGGGCCTTTGCACTTACTGCATTCTGAGCTTTGAAAGTACTTCTCTCAGACATTCACATTGCCATAATTCACTTCATTCGGATTGCTATGCAAATATAACCTTTCAGAGAGGTCTTCTCCCTTCTCTGCCTCATTTTTTATGGTCTAGTTACTATCAAATTTATGGACATACTTACTTCTTAGTATGTTGTGTGTCTTCCATCTCACAGTCTAAGACCCAGGAGAGTGAGGACTTTGACTTATTCACTGTTGAGTTCTAGTGGATAGAACAGTGCCTGGCACCTAATGAGTACTCAATAAATACATGAAGAATTAATGAATGATGAATGAATGAATGAATGAATTCTAGGAGTTACGAGGTTAACGGTATATAGTATTATGCCCTAACTATAACTTATTGTTTACTTACCTGCATTTGTCCATTTTTTTCTTCCCACTTTGAATATTCTGATATTTTCTAATCATATTGATCTCCAATCACACTTCATGTCCCAATTTCCCCCAGGAAGATTTGTTCAAACAGTATAATTTGCATCAATATATTTCTTCTCTGACACCTCTAGACACCTTTAGACAGATCCCGATCGATTATTCCCAATGCCTAGGACAGATAAATCAGTGCTTTGGAGGTGCAAATCTTTTCAACATAATAACTTTGGGAATAATAAAAAGCACCCACAAACTCACCCAGGTTTGCATCTATGTCTTCCTCTTAGACCCTTTCACGCTGGCACATCAGATGGGGGATACATGAATTGGTTCAACTTCCAGTGGTTCCTGAATCCTGTAGGAATCATTACATATGTATGGCTGGTTCAGTTAACATCAATCTATCAAGCCTTCAAGATAAATACATTAGCTTTCTGGTGAAGTAGATGAAGAATACTTAGGCTATGATCATTCTGTTTCAGACTCTGAAGAACTAGCAAATTACTCAATCATACAGGGAGAGGCAAAGAGTAAATGGTGCATTTCACAAGAACCATGTAATGTACAGAAAATTGGCCCAGGATTTGAATCCAGCTCAGGCAGTTGGCCAACCACACAAGGATGCTGTAAGGACCAAATGACTTGCTATGTGTGAGAAAATTTCTTGTTCTGGAAAGAGTTTTATAAATTCAAGTAAAGTCAGCCTAGCTCTGGTGCCCAGCTGCTGTGGCCTTAGCATCTTAGATAACGACCCTCAGAGTGGGAGATGCTACGACAGACCTTGAAGACACCAAGTGCACTTGCTAGGGCTAATGACAGAGTGACACCCCTGGATGGCTTAAGCAACAGAAGTATATAATCTTCCATTTCTGGAAAGGTTGGTTCCTTCATATATTTGTGAAGAAAACTCATGCTGTGCCTCTTCCCTCCCTTCAGGGGGCTTCCTGGCAATCTTTGGTGTTCTTTGGCCTGTCCAAGCATCACCCTGACCTCTGCCTTCATTCTCATGGGATGTTCATCACCCAAGTGTGTCTTTATATCCAATTTTTTTCTTTTTATAAGAACACTAGCACAATGGAGTAGGGCCCACACTAATGACTTCATCTTAACTAATTACAGCTGAAAAAAACTCCTTTTTCCAAATAAAGTTACAACAGGATGTATTGGGTATCAGAACTTCGCCATATGAATTTTATGGGAGAGACAATTCAACCCATACCAATGGTGTGCCCCAAATCCCTTGTCTAATCAGATCCCTGAGAGTTGTTTGTTTGTTTCTGAGTTAGTTTAATTTATCCTTCCATGGCTCTGTTCTCTTTCCTCTAGCTCACTGTCAGCTACTTCCCCTTTAGTTTCCAGACATTAGGAAGAGAGAGATGGGAGTGGTCTGCCCCAGAGGGGTGAGTGTTTTATTATTCATGTTAACCATATAAAGCAGGCTAGTGAATGGATATAACTTAGTGGTGTAGCACTTTCCTAGCATGCATGAGGTCCTGGGTTCCATCCCCAGCTCTGGAAAAATAAAAAAAAAATAAAGCAGATGCACATTTAGTTGACTTATTATTGTTATTAAATTCTCTATAGACAATACAGTCCTTTGTTGCTAGAGCCGAGGACATGTTGCTTCCACTGCCCTGCCCTCCATAACCCACTGCCCAACTGCCCATGTACATCTCAGCTCACTAGTGGGAACTGTACAAGTTATGTCCCAAGAATTTCACCACAATTCATCTACAAATGAGCAAACATGCACAGATATGCTCATTAAGAAAAATTATCTGAAACTTGTATAAAGACCAAGAGAATACAGCATGACCTTTTGAAGACATACTAGGGTAGAGTTTAACAAGTCTACCCAAGGATTTATTTAATTGTCAGTGGGAATATACTTTTTATGGCTCAGCTATTTATTAATTAGAGTCCGAATCTGTGAATTTACATGTTAACTTCTAGTCTTTTCCTGTAGAAAAGATAACTCCTATAATTCACTAACCTAGCCATCTTAGTCTGTTTATTTCTTAAATGTCTATAAATTCCCACTTCCTTCAAATATTCTTTTAAACAAATTTGCCGTTTTAGTGGGTCTATAATTAAAGAGTTAACATGCTTGTTGCCAGTTAAAATGCCCCAATCAGCAGTAAAAGGAGAGGTCTCAAGCTGCATCTGAATTTTTACAATGTGTGGCTTGTTTCCTCTGAAACTACTCAGTATCCAAAAGTATGGTTGACAGAGAGGCTGAAATTCTCCTGCTGAAAATATTTCTACTCTCCTTTTCATTCCTGGGAGAAAAGAAAAAAGAAAGTTAAAGACCCTCCCACTCACTGCTTTACATTTCTTTATTCGATTTGAAAAAGAAGACTAGAGGAAAGGAGAGGGCAAAATTGTTCATATATGCTTAAGAAATATTTAGAAATTGACTAAGGAAGGCAGGAGAGGGGCAGAAGACTTGAAGAGGGAAACTCTTCAAGAGACATGATGTAAATACACAAATTTATAAATGCCAATCCCAATGCCATGCATGGGAAGGTGGAGAGGGAGAGGGAATAGGGCAGAAACTGAGTGAAGGCTCAACGAGTGCTGTGTGCATGTATGCCTCTAGATCAGTCTCAGCTTCATGATGTATGATTGCAATGCAGCAATTATAGAAGAAGGAGGAGGAGTTGTTGTTGTTGAGTGCTGAGTAGAAAGCACAGTGAAATGTCCTACATGGCCCATGCACAGTGAGGCATACCTTCTGGACAAATAGAACCTGAACAGAGAGGGTTCGTAAGCACTCACTGGTGGAAAAACCAGAAAATATATGTTATAGTTAGACATAGAATGTCCCCTGAAGAGGTCATGTATTAATATTCAGAGCTGATGTAGCTGAGTGTTGTGGGCTGTAATCTCACTGGTAGATAAGTCCATCTTAATGGATGTGTCTGGGTGGTAACGAGGCTGGTGGGTGTGGCTGGAGAAGGTGGGTCTCTGGGGTGTGACCTTAGGTATTGTGCTCCTGTCTTTGGATCCCCTTGCTTGCACTCTCTCTTGCTTCCTGCCTTCATGATATGCAGGTGGTGCCTCACTCTCTTTCCCTCTCTCTGCTTCCTGCCACCATGCTTTGAGCTGCAGACCTCAGCCTCACATGGATTGAACCCGGAATCTCCAAAGAACTGTGAGCAAATGAGTCTTCCTTCCTTCAAATTGAGTGGTCAGTTGTTTGGGATTATACATTGGAGAATGTTGACTGAGAGAAGATAATTATTATTCTGTCTAGGACTTTTTTATAGTATATTATTCTGTCTAGGACTGTTTTCAAGATTCTTAAATATGCAGCTTCCTGTTTTCTTCAAAATCCAACCAACAGGAAATTATAAGGATTGATGGCAAATTCCCCATTTCACTAAAATTAAAATTTCTTTTAAAGATCCAAAGTTGGCCATTGTTGTGTGCTTTTGTAGACTTTAGTTATGAGATGTTAAAATGGAAGATTTGTCAGCACCCCTTATGAGCTAGGTATTAAGTATTAGCTTGAGTTTTGAAACAGGTCACACTCTTCTTTTAAAGAAGGGAATCAAAGTAAATTATTCTCCTAACTTTTGCCAGGGATATAAAAGGGTCTAGAGGGATAGAGATGAGAGGAACATTTGTGACAAGGACTTCCTTGCAGAGAGCTGTGCTGAGGCTCATCCACCACCCCTCCCCCAAGAGGATGGCAGCGATATTCCCCTTTAGTGAGAGTGTCTGTAACAGAATTAGTCAGAGAGCTTTTCTTGTATCCCCTGAATTTAGGTGCCCAGGTGGCTCTTGGATGCAGAAGATTATATTATTATTTAAAAATTCTTGGGCTGGAGTTACAGCTCTGTGGTAGAGTACTTGCCTAACATGTGCAAGGGTCTGGGTTCAATCCCCAGTACCTCTCACCACCAATATTCAGTCTTTCCTCTACCATCTCAGTGGTAGAGTGTACCTCACCTGTCCCTTGACTTATCTACCCTCTACCATGACTTGACTTCCCAAAGAGATGCTAGAAGGTGTGGATAAGTGGAGGCTTGGGAAGTGCTTTTAGGGTGGGAATGCCCTCTTTCTTTGAACCTCTACTTTTTTCATAAGAAAAAATGTGCCTTGCCAGCACTCTGGTCCAAGAAGAATGATTCACCTGTGAAAAGGACCTGTGTCTTCAATCAACTCACAGGTGTGAAAATAGACGATTGCTATTTTAAACCACTAAGATCTGGATGTAAACCATCAGCATGTCTGTAGTGATAGCAAACTGATATGGTCAGGCAACTGCTTTGATGGTGGAATAATGGAGAGCTGCTGTTTGCTGTGCTGGGTTCAGCTCTTCCTCCAAGTTTGTCTAGGCAAAGACATGCCTGAGTGTTTCCTGTGGATCAAATGTCTGCTTCGTGCTGGAAAGAGACTCAGCATGGGGATTGTCAAACAAGGCTGACAGACTGGGATGGAAAAGGAACAGTGAGCTCTTATTTGTTTTCAACAGGTTATTGCTCACATAGAAGCAAGAGGTGGCATTGCCAACTCTGCGTGTCCCTTGCTCCGTAGGACCACAGCAGAACAAAAGGGGTGAGGTGGCTGCACCGTGAATGATGGAGAGTCTTGTTGCTAGAGAGCCCTGGCCGGGCCACAGCAAGGCAGTTTTATAGCCTGCAGCTGCACCCTACTTGGGAGGGAGCAGAAAGCCTCAGGCCTTGTCAGAATCCAGGTGGCAATGAGGAATGTTTCGTGGTGGCCTCCCAGGAGGACAGGGAGGGAGGCAAGAGATGGCCTCATAGCATCTATTATCCAGCCCATATTATCATAGTCTCCAGCTCACAATGTGTGAGTGTGCTGCTACCAGAAGTATGTGCAGACTTCAAACTCCAAGGAAATTTTCAGGTGCCAACATGAAATTTTCAGGTGCCAACATGCAATAATAAAAAATGTACTAGATTCATGTGTTATTAACAGAGGCCATCAAAGATCTTTTAAAAACATAGTCATTGATGCCAAGTAATAATGATGCAGGAAAAAATCTTCTTACCTGTACTATGACTTTTTGTTTGTTTGTTTGTTTGCTTGTTTTTGTTTTTGTTTTGTTTTGTTTTGGTACTAGGGATTAAACCCAGGGTCGTTCTACCCCCAAACTACACCCTCAGCTGTTTTTTAAAAATTTATTTTGAAATAAGATCTCGCTAATATTCTGAGGCTGACCTCGAACCTGCCATCCTCCTGTCTCAGCCTCCCAAGTACTCCCATCATTCCTGCCTCATTTTTTCCCTTTGTTATCATAAAATATCTTGCTTCTTAATATGGCTGATGTGAATAAAATTCCTTCCATACAAGAGTTTAAACATAATAGTACACTTTTACAGAGATTCTGTGGTTGAGTTAGGACTTAAAGGAAAGTAATGCAAACAAATTTTAGTGAATATTTGCATAAAGGTACAGATGATACTTACTGGATGTTGAGGCAAAGCATGTGTGATCCTATAGAAGGCCGCCTTCCCCTGTTCTGTGTGATGCCACCCAGAGAGAATCTGTGTCGATTGAGATCACAGTAGTTGTCATGAAATTCTTCTACTTTAGCGTTTGCATTATTTGAACTGAGTGATTAAAGGATTTCTGCTATCATTTTATGTTCTTCTGTGTCTCACATCCAAAAGCTCATCTGATCTCTTCAACAAGTGAAGTGGACAGAATCCTTATTTGAAGGACTGAAATCATACTTTAGTTAGGAAGAAAAGACCCTTTAAATTCTTGTTGACTGTTTTATTTCATATCACTTAGAATTTTCAGTATCTCTTTAGCAATGGGATTATGCAAATTCAGAGCAAAGTAAACAATATAATAATACAATATATTTTGAAACAGGGTTTTGTTATAATAATAACAATAATAATAATATGATAATAATAATAATAATAATAATAAGCTTCCATTGATTAAAGAAACTTATTGAATGTGTCAGAGAAAGAAATGACAAAAAAGTTTATCCCTTTAAAATGCCAAGGCTGTTCTTAAAAGGATAAACTTACTATCAAGAGGAAAAGAAATTTTAAATTAAAGTACATAATTTTTATAGCACTTGTTATGATTATCTTTTAAGTGAATTTCATCTTTTAAAGAATTTGACCATTTTACATGGATATTATTGAACTCTCTGTACCAAGAGTGGGTTAAAAATTGATGACCATGTAACTTTTAAAAAATGGCTCATCAAGTCAGGTATGGTGGTGCATGCCTGTAATTCCAGTACTTGGGAGGCTGAGACAGGAGGATCATAGGTTCAAGGCCAGCCTCTGCAACTTAGAGAGGCCCTCAACAACTTAACAGAACCCTATTTCAAAATTGGAAAAAAAGAAAATAGGGCTGGGAGTGTAGCTCAGAGGTCAAGTGCTCCTGGGTTCAATCCCTACTGCCAGAAAAAAAAAGAAAGAAAGAAAGAAAAAGAAATGTTGATCAAGAGATGCAATGTAACACTGAAGAATGGAAACCCAAGTTATGCCATGAAAGATTGCATTATGTATTGCAATGAATCAAATTTGAAGAGCAATTCTTAGAATTGTTAACTTTACCCCAGTACATGTTCAATATATAAGCTCATAATGCTAATCTTGAAAATGGCTTCTCATAAGTGAATGCTGAATGGACAAAAGAAGTTGAATTGCGACCACTGTCAAAGTTTAGTTACAATGTAACAGAAACGTAAACTAAGTGCAAGAAATTTCAGAAGGAAATTCTGCAAAACAAAAAGTTGCTTGGGACAGCTGGATCATCAGGGAAATATACTTAAAGAAAGGCATGTAATTTCTACTTATACTATCTCTTTTATATAAAGAACAAGTAATTTTTAGTATGCTATGTCATACATAGTATTTTTCTTCCATCTTAATCTATTATGCAGATGCACCTAAAATTATTCAAATGTAGCTGTATAGTCTCATATTCTTATTTGCTTAATTTAATAACTCTGCCTAGGTATCAAATGGAAGGTGATCTAATTAGATTAAACTATCTAATATACTTAATAACTATTTTTGACATTTAGATCATGAAAAAAAAAGAGGAAAGAGGAAACTTTCCACAGTACATATAGGGCCTTCAAGTCTACCCTAGAATCCTAGGATCTAGACCAGCAGCAGAAGAAATCCCATTACTTAGAGAAGGCCTGGGAGCCCCACTATGATAGCCCACAGCTGGAAAGACACATGGACAAACAGTCAATCTATTTGTTATATAAATCTCTCAGCACTTTGTGAGATTTTTTTTAAAAAATCACAGTTTATATAAAAGTCACCTGTGGTCCTTGCCAACTGCAGGCAGAACTGACACTGAGCCCTGGAAGGTGCTTCCCTCGGAGATGTTTGCTCTGAGCCCAGGGAGTGTGCAATCCATCTGCCCAAGGCTTGCCCATCCCTGGGGG
Organism: Graphiurus murinus; assembly: GCA_004027655.1. NCBI lineage: Eukaryota > Metazoa > Chordata > Mammalia > Rodentia > Gliridae > Graphiurus > Graphiurus murinus. Next base: position 46,918 of record PVLC010006192.1, on the reverse strand, counting down.
CAGCTGCACGAGTCTGGGTTGCACCATTAGTGTGTCTTAAGTAGCTTTAGTACTTCCATTAACTAGGTTCCTGGTTAGGAGGTAAGCTTCATTCAGATGAGCATTCTCTAGGGTTTTGCTTTCTTTTTAAAATGCTTCTCCTAATGGCCTCTCAAAAATGTTTGCCTTTTCTGCTCTTGTTTTAATTTTACTCCCAGAAGTATGTTGCCCTGTGCAAGCACAAGTGTGGGGCTTAGTTAAATGCTAAGGCCATGTTCTGCCCTGCAGGTTACCATTAGGAGAGGGGATGAGAAAAATTAGAGTCAGGGACAGTGGGGACTCACAGCAGGAATGAGGCAGCCCTTCTGGTAGCACAGAGTCTTCAACAATGGGACAGTTACTGAGGGAGGGTGTAAAATACCTCCTAGGACTAGCTAGGAGTCTGGAGATGCCCTGGAGGCCACTCCTCACTCTGAGCTCAGCAGGTTCAGCTCATGAGTCACTTCTGTTAAAATTCACGATATGCTTCTATTAAAAAAAAACACCAGTGGATTTGTGTTCTTGTAGATGTATGTTAAGATTGGTCTACATTCAAAAGGAATCAACTTCTTCACATTTGCTTCCTCTCTTGAAGAAGGGTGGTAGAGGTAGGGGTGCCTTTCCTCTAAAATTGTTATGAGGATTAAATACACAGGGGGCACTTGACAAGTGTTAATTGTCTCTCCCCTCTACATATTCTTACTCTTGTATATTCAATCTACAAATATTTACTGAGCCCCTACTTTGTGTCTCTACTTTGGTAGGTGCTGGAGCAACAATGAGGATCAAAACAAAAACCAACTCCTCCAAACCTGAGATAATTGTCCCATGGCACTTACACTAGTAAAGGAGACAGGTATTAAATAGACCTAAAAAAATCAATTGTAACTGTGATAGTTGGTGCAAAGGGTGGATTACGATACCATGAAAGTGTATACATTAGGGGCTTCAGGCAAACTTTCCCTCAGAAAATTAAAATTGAACATAGACCCAAAGCACAGGGCATTCTGGGGAAAGAAAAAAAGGCCACCACGGATAGAGCACATGGGAAAGTATAAAGAAAAGTGGAAGGGATAAGCGTTTGGGTTGATCTTCATTCAAGGTGGAAGTAGACCTCATCAGAACGCTCCTGCTAGCCGAGCTGAAGTTCATTACATACAACCTCATGTTCTACCACAGTGACTATTTGCAGACTGACTCAGTGCATAGCCACAGATTGATTAGATTTTCTTTAATGGCCACTCAATGCAATTATTCATTGACCAAATAACCAGATCATAAACAATTATTTCAGTCTTCTTAAGAACACATTAGCTTGATTATGGCAATAATTGGGAAAGATGACCCAGTTAATTGGTTTAGTGGAAAATGGGTTTCCCCATATATGCAGAGCTTAATGTCACCTAATATGGTTTGGTTAGAATCTAGTTGGAAATGGAAAGATGTGTTCATGACAAGCTAGTTTAGGCTTTAAAATTATGTCTTTGTTTATGATCTTGTAGTCCTGATCTCATATTGACCTGACATGACCTGATATATTATGCATGGCTTCTAAGGTCCAAGGACATGTCCATATATCTGTCAGAGAGCTTTCCTTAGCCATGTAACATCACATGTTTAAGAAAGCAAGACTGTGCTGTAGACAGAGCAAACTAAAGCATGGAAGAGATCATTTCTAGAGTGTTTATCCTCATGTATGGTTTGGTAGTGCAAGCAAGAGGTTCAGAATCACACAAACTGGAGGCCAAGTCCAACCTTGGCTGTAACTCCATGACTTTGGACATATGGCCTAAGCTGTATGGAGCCTCTGGATCCTTATCTATGAAGTGGAGGTTTTAATACCCATTCCTCTAATTTAAATGAGATAAAATGCCCAGAGGCATATATCCAATAAATATTTACAGCTCTCTGTCCTTTCTTTATAAGTTACCTAGGAATCCTGAATGTATGTGATGAGAGAACTTATGGCACTTTCCCAAGTGCAAAAAGACTCCACAGCAGTGCCAGCAATGTGCTATGGGAGCGTGTCAGGGCAGGACTCGGGAAAAGACAGGCCAGTCTCTGGGCCCGTAGGATGACATCACCTAGAGATGAGGATGCATACAGTGTCTGTGACATGTGCCCCTTGATCCAGCTTTGAAGACACTGTGTATTTGAGAATCATTAAAAACCTTTGAGACAAGTGTGGCTAATGTTAGCCCATTTATGCTGCTGTAACAAAGTATCAAATATTGCAGACTGGGTAACTTGTCAGTAATAGCAAATCACTTGTCACTCTTCTGGAGCCTGGGGACTCCACGGTCAAAGTGCTGCCGTTTGACATTCAGTGACTGGCCTTGCTGTGTTCTGACATGGTAAGGGACAAGAAGGATGAGAGGGACAATCTTCTTCTCTCAGGCCCTCTCTCAGGCCCTATCTTTACAGGCCCCACCCTCCTGACTTAATCACCACCTAAAGACTCCACCTCTTAACACTGTCACATAGACAATTAAGTTCCAAACTATGAATTTGAAGGACACTTTCAGACCATGCCAGCTGCTAAGTAGGCCAGTGTTCAAACACCTGCTCTTTATTCTTCAAACACAAAAAAGCACCACTTTGCACCAATTCTTTGATTCCCTCCGTTCAGAAGACACCAAATCAAAAGGCTGAATTGCAGAACTAGCATTGTGTTTCTGTGCTAAGAGCACTCACACAGAACCAGCTACCCTTGCCATCAGCATCTCAGAAAGCAGCAGAGCTCCACTCCAAGGAGGTTGGCCTCAGGGTTCCAGGATCCTACGGACCCCTCAGCCTGCCAGAGAATTATGTCAGTGCCTACTTGGAGCTGGTTGCAATCCTGTGTTAAAATCGTGATCCCATTAGCCGCAGGACTATTAATCTTCTTATAGACTGTCAGACAGAAAACCCCAGGCAGTGAGACAACAGCTGGCTGGGAGTGATGAAACTTTAAAAGCCACAGCTGAGTGGCTTGGTGTGAAACCACACCAAAGCCCAGCAAGCCAGCAGCCAGCCGGGCTACTATTCCCCCCAGGCTGGCTCCAATGTGTTGGGAACTGGAAAGATCCAGCAGGTGGGTGAGAGAAGCCAGAGATGCTCGTTACTCACATCACTCACTTGCTGAGCCCTGGAAGAGGAAGCCCAAACACAGTGTCTCCAGGCTCACAGATCTGACCAGCCTACAACATGTCTCCCTTCATGTCCCACGCTTATCCTTGTCAGCTGGGACACCGCCATTGCCAAGTCGTCAGAGAAAGATCTGGGTGTAGGTCGGAGGGCTTCTTGTTCTAGCAGGACTCATATACTCATATTTTCTCAGTACCTGGGCTGGACTCAAGCTATGGCTTAAGGAGCTATATTATGTCAGTGAAATATAATATTAGCCCCAGTGCTTCCAGGAGGATGTCAGCTGCCAGTCAGGTTAGATACAGGTTGATGACAGCGAGAAGGACAGCAGTGCCACCAGGTTTCTGAGTTCCCAGTGAGCCGGACTTGGATGTGAAAGTTGGACTTGATTCAGGTATGAAATCACCACAACTCCCTCCCACAAGCCAGTCTTGAAGATCCAAAGAGAAAAGTAAGTTGTAATATCCAATGGGAAGTTGTTCCAGGTGGAGCTGAAGAACATAACAGTTAGAACACTGTTTAAGAAAGAGCCAGCATCCCAGCCTTGCCGTGGTTCTCCTTCATAACCACAGTACTTGGGAGGCTGAGACAGGAGGATCACAGGTTCAAAGCCAGTGCACAATAACTTAAGGAGACCCTGTTTCAAAATAAAATAAAATAGAATAAAGCTGGGGGGTAGCACATAAATGGAACCCCACCCCCCAGTTCAATCCTCAGTACCATAAGAAGAGAAGGAAGAGGAGGACTAGAGGAAAAGTAAAAGCCGGCAGAGCAAAGCCAGTGTTGTTGATGCAGGACACCATTTTCCCAGTGACCCACTGAGAAAAATGGCATGGTAAAAAGCTCTTTAGAGCTTTGTTTCCTCAGATTTATTTTTTCCTTTTTTTTTTTTTTTTTTTGCGGTACTGGGGATTGAACCCAGGGGCATTCTACCTCCAAGGTACATCCACAGCCCTATTTTTTATCCTTTATTTTGAAACAGAGTTTCACTAAGTTGTGGAGGGCCTCACTAAGTAGCTGAGGTTGGCTGTGAACCTGCAATCCTCCTGCCTCAGCCTCCCAAGTACTGGGATTATAAGGGTGTGCCACCATGCCCAGGATTTCTCCTGTCTCTCTCTCTCTCTCTCTCTCTCTCTCTCTCTCTCTCTTTCTCTCTCAAGAAATCTCTTCTGTGAGGATGTGAAGAAATCGAAAACTTCCTATATCCATCACCGATGGGGAAGCTACTTTGAAAAAGGTCTAGCAGTTCCTTACAAAGTTAGACCACATGAGTTGGATTCAGTAGTGCACATCTGTAATCCTCATACATGGGAAGCTGAGACAAGAGGATTGCAGGTTCGAGGCCAGCCTCCACAACTTGGTCAAACCCTCAGCAACTTACCAAAGCCCTGTTTCAAATAAATAAATAAATAAATAAAAAGGGCTGTGGGTGTAGCTAAGAGGTAGAATGCTCTTGGGTTCAAGTTACAGTACAAAAAAAATGATAAAAGAAAGGAAGGAAGGAAGGAAGGAAGGAAGGAAGGAAGGAAGGAAGGAAGGAAGAAAGAAAAAGCAGTAAGGCTATGTGACCCAGCAATTTCACTTCAAGGTATATACATAAGGGAATTGAAAACATGTGTTCACAAAAATAATTATAAGGAAATGCTTATAACAACATTATTCATAATGACTCCACATGAAAACAATGTAAAGGTCCATCAAATTAATAATAGATGAACAAAATGTGGTATATCCATACCATGAAATATCCTTCAGCCATAAAATAAAGCGAAGTACTGATGCATGCTCAACACGAGTGAGATTTAAAAGCATTATGCTAAATGATAGAAGCCAGACACAAAGCCTACATATTGTATGATTCCACTTTAATGAAATGCCCAAAAGAGAGAAAAACATAGCAACAGAAAATTAAAAGTGGTTACCAGGGGATGGGGAATGAGCTAATGGGAAAAGAGCTTATTTTGGGGGTGATGATATTCTAGAGTTGGAGACTGACCATTTCACAACCTTGTGAATATACTAAAAATCACTGAACTGCATGCTTTGAAATGGTGAATTTTATATGTGAATAAATCTCCATTAAAAAAAGAGAAATCTCTGAAGTGAAAAGACATTCTGGAAATTTGTAGCTAGGGACAGAATTTGGATTTGTGTCTATAGAGATTCACATTCTTAATTTGGACCTTGGGTAGAAATGCTTTATTTTGAACATTTTATGATGTCTGTAAAAGGATACTTTTCCAAATGGTAAAACCATGAATCTCATATTAATATAAAATGAACACACATCAGAGGATGTATTTGGTTCATTAATTCATCAAAGAACTAGTAAGATGTTACAACAAGTTTAAAGAATTCAAAGAATGAGGAATATATGAGCAATAGAATAAATGTAAAAGCAGTCTGTCCTCAAGTTAATAATCAATTGCACAAGATATAATTCACTTGAATTTACATGAATAAGAATCATTTGCATTACGGTAAGTTTTTCCCAACTTGAAAAAGCTCAAATTCAATAAAAAGGAGAGACTTTCCCCCACAGAAAGGTGTGCTACAGAGGACATCTAGCAATCAAAACTTTTTTCCCACTTAAGAATTCACCACTTTCCTGGCTGCTCTGAGATACTGTAGGTGTTATAATGGTTGAATAAAAGAATGAGTGAATAAATGCTATTGTTTTCATCATGTTTATAGATTATATACTTATAGATTCTATAATAAGTGGCCATCATGCCCATCATTATCCAGTTGATAGATATTTCTTTAACAGCTCCTATGTGCCAAGCCAGGAGCTTACAATTTGGTGGCAGGCTGGGTGGGAGGCACACAAAGCATTCAAATGTGAAGGTGATTAGCCACTTAATGAGAGATATTGTCAGTGCAAGTAGGAGTCCCAAGAGGGAGAGACCATTGAGAGCTGGAAAAATCTTAGAAAAAAACACCTTGAGCTGAAACTCCAATTACAACAAATATTTAATAATCACTGAAGAAGATATTCTTAGATCTAAGTGTGTGGGCTAAGAAGCCATTCAACTTGGGTTGAATTCCACCTGTGTTGTCTGCATAATCATGAGCAAGTTATATAGCCTTTGAGTACCCTAGTGTTCTTGTTTTCAAAATGATGCTAATCAATGGGGCCTATCATATGGGTCTCTTGTGAGGATTGAATGAGTTAGGACATGTAAAATGCTACAACCTGTAACTTGCACATAATACTCAAGTTATATCTATTAAACTTCTATGAGGTCCATTCCTTGCCCTGCTGCAGTTCAAAGTCAAGAAGAAAGATAGCTGGGCACAAGGAAGAGCTACTAATGGGTTAAAATACCTATAAATTGAAGGTCCTAGCTGAGGCTGATAGACACCATTTCTCATAACTCTTACAACAAACTTGTGGACTAAATATCACAACCTTCTTAGAGGAAAGGAGAGCCAAAAATTGATTAAAATCCTAGCCAACAGCGGGCTAAGAATCAGTGTTTGCCATATGTATGCTCCATGCTCAGAGCAAGGATGTGTGCCCATTATACTGAGTGAGCCAAGAAGAGAAATCTTTTCCTCTTAGGGATTATTTTTTGTGGGGCCAGAGCCTTCTGGGCTTGGAAATGACTTGATCTGAGTCATAAAGGCAGAGGAATGTGAGGTGGGTTCTAAAGACAATAAGAATATTTAGCCAACAAGATAATGATGAGATGAGAGGAAAGACTAAGGATGACTTCACAGATGGATGCAAACAAGGAGAAAGGGCTGAGCCTGAGAGCAGCCAGCTCAGAATGACCTTGAAGAACAAGGTGAATGACCTTGAACTTCCCCCAGTCCTTGCCATTTATCTCCACTCGGTGTTGTCATTGTCCCATCAGGATTCTTTTGTTCAAACACAACCCAGTGCAATTCAGCTAGAAATGGACCTCTGAATGAGACTTGGTGGAAGCCTGGAGTCTTACCCACTTGGCATTCTTGGGCAATGGGATTTTCTAGAATTCCCAGGTCCATGGAGGATTTCATGAGACATTGTGTGAAAATCCACTGGGTTGGGTAAACATCATGTTTGGTAAAAAACAAAAACCAAAAAAACGGAATTCTGCACTCTCCCTCCTGAATGCTACCCAAGGTCAGACATAGGGGTTGTCTATAGTGGTAAAGGCAATGATCTCAGGCTACCTAGAAGAGAGTGTGGTAACTCACAAGAACCACAAGTCTGGGTCAGAATGATAAACTCAAAGGTGGTATGAAGATCAACAATATGGGATTCAGAATGCAGGAGGAAGAACCAAAAAAGGGACTATTATTTCCAGGATCTTTGAATTGCAGTAGCTATTCATGGACTTCTGTTGATTTTTATACCCATTAGAGCTTGACCACATGGCTTGACAAGTTTCTGTAAGCATCCCTATCTGAACATGTACCCTGTTGACCACATCAAAAACATCTTGAGGTTTACCAGGGGATGTAGCAGGACAGATACCAGTCCTGGGGGATCCATTGCATCCAACTAGGATGATGATCTAAGCTTGAAGATTTTCGCCAAGTCCTTCTCATCATCTGGACCATCCTTATTTGAAGCATTTGGAGGTCTCTAAACTCAGAGATCTCCATGAAAGGCACCTTTGGTTAAAGGTTATTATATGTCTGAAAAGTTCAACTTACACTAATCAGTAGAAACTTACCCAGTTTATTTGATGGGTTTTGATTTTGGATCCAAGCCCTGTAGATTTCAAAGTCATACCACTCCTGGATTTTAATTTCAGATTTTCCTCAATAAAGAGCTTTTAGAGAATCAACTAAAAAAATGTTCTAACCAGACTGCACATGAGAGAAATGGCATTTCTGTTATGAAAGGAAAATACATATCTGACTTCCACCTGGCAATGAGGAGCCCAGGTTATGGAATTTTCTTTGCAAATTGTGAACGTCTTTGTGTGCAGTAGTTTGTACAATGTGCACTAAGGGTTATTAGAATCTGATAAGCTTCTTTGTTGCTTATGAACAGACGTGCATGCTGAGAGTAACAATCTAATTATCCAAACCGCTGGTATCCAAGATACTGTCTCCCAAGATTAATGTGTTTGCGTTATGAGTTTCCCTCTGAGTGAGAGACAGTGGTCCTAAATAAATTGCACTGAATTGCTGTAACAAACAATGAAAATAAATCAACTTCTCATGTCAATTCCAGACTTGGGTGATTTCCACTGTGGATTGAGCAAGGCCAATTTTGTTGCATGTTAGAATTAAAGGGAAGTGATTTTGTGAACCATCAGGAACCATGATAATTCTTCATGGTGAACTAACTTGCTGCTCTTCACACAGCTCTGTCACCTGGAAGTGTCCACTTTTTCTATGCTTCTCTTCAGATGTTCATTTCACCTGTGGCTTTTGACTTCCCAGGTATGTTAGAGTAGTCCCAAAGGCTGCCTGCCTGTGGAAGAGATGTCCTGACATAGGAGTTGCCTTTATCATGCAGACTGAAAAGTAAACCTGGAACCACACTGCCTAGGTTCAAATCTCAGTTTCTCCACATGTTCGCTAAGTAGACTTAGGAAGTACTCAACAATCCCATGCTTCAGTTTCATTGTCTGCAAATGAGAATGATATTGCAAATATATTATATTTTTTTTAATGAGGGCAAAAAGAGTTACTACACATACAATGCACATGACACTTTCTGGTATGAGTAGGTGCTGGATGACATTAGCTACTGTCTTTGCTATCGCTATGTAATAGGATGGAAAGAGTCCTGTGCTATGATTTCAATATGCCCCCTGAAGTTCATATGTTGGAGACTTCATCTCCAGTACCACAGGGTTGGGAGGTGGTGGTCTGGTAAGGAGCACCTGGGTCCTCATGAAATCATTCATGGTGTTGTCATGGGAGTGGGTGAGTTGTTGGAGGAGTGGGTTTTTGTAAAAGTGAGTCTGTTCCCTTCTAGCATCTCTTTCCACACCTGCCTCTGCCATGGGATAACCCAGCACAAGGCCTTCACTGGGCGCTGGTGCTGTGCTTCTGGACTTTCCAGCTTTCAAAACCAAGAGCCAAATACATTCTATTATCATAAACGACCCAGTCTCAAGTATCCCATTACTTCAGCAGACATTCAAAGAAGATCCTGCGTATGGAATTTTAAAAAATTCTGAGTGCAAATCCTGGTTCTATTGCTAGAATTCCAAATCTGGGAATCTGGGAACTGCTACTTTATCTCCCAACAGAGGCAGTGACGTTTACTTTATGGAGTTTCTGTGATTACATGACAAAGCATGTAGAAGTAAGGGCACAGTGGTCAAGGACTCACACTGGTGACCTGGATACAAATCTCAGCTAGCCATGTGACCTCAGATAAGTCATTTTCTTTTTTCAAGCCTTAGATCCATTGTCTGCAAAATGGAGCCAGTAATGCCATTTGTTGCAAAGATTAAATGGTTTAACAGTTTCTGGCCCGAGTTCCACTGAGCAATCAATAAACAGTGAGCAGTAGCATAAAGAAGGCTCTTGAGCAGCACGGGCTGGTAGCTAGCACTCAGTGTCCCCACCTGCCATCTCCTTCCTCTCTGTCTGTCTAACCTCCTGCCCCAGCACCTGGGGGAAAGCTTTAGGGTAGGAATGGCTCTCAGACCTCTTCTCCCTAATAGCCACCCTATCTGCCCCCGTGGGAGGCAACTTACCATGAAGTCAGGGAGCAGAGCCTCTGTTCCAGGCCTCTGCATGTACAAGGTCACAAGAGAGAAAGGAAAGAAGTATGTTTCACCCCGGGTCTCACTCAAGTCTCTGTATCTCTAGGTCACCGGTTTCTTCTCCTGGCAAGTGAGAAGACATGGCTGATGGCTCTTAGCATTCCTCCAGATAGACATTATCAAAACTGATGTGTATTTTTACTTCAGAGGCCTTAGTTGGTGAAAGTTTCAGTCTCTTCTACCCATTTTAACTCTATGAACAGCACTTAGTTTTTGTAAAGCTCTGTGCATCTCAGAGTGTTTGGATGACAATAAAACCTTGTGGGACACAAATGTTTATTGTTGCCATTCAACTTATCGGGGAAGTATGGGCAATGATTCTCATTTAGTGAGGGCTGGGATGTGTCATATGTTCATAAAATAGATTTTATGGTCCAAATCTTGCAGAAAAGGAAGCTTGGGCTTAGTGAAACCAAGAGGCTTGCTCACTATAACATGAATGGGAGGACCTGAAGAGGAAATTCATCCAGCCTACTTGATTCCCCAGCTTTAAAGCCTAAATACAAAACCCAGAAAGAATCAAAGACTTTCTAGTACTTGTGCACTCTTACTAAAATCTGAGAGGGAGAGGGGAGGCCTACTCATTTATTTGGATGCAGAGTTCGATATTTGCTTTCTTGATAAAAAAAAATAAATAAATAATGAAAAGTCCCAAAGAAGTCAAGAATCTGCCCCTGAGAAACTTACAGTCCATGAAATTAATTTGAATAAGATGGAAAATATCCACATGACCCTAGCATGCAGTGATTCTGAAAGAAACTTTCAGTAAAGGGTAGGACTGTGCTGCACAGTATGTAGCCAGTAGCCATATGTGAATATTTACATGTAAGTTTAAATCAATTAAAATTAATATGGTTAACGCTATGCTCTCTGGGTCTCCTGCCAACACTACCCTCATTGAGAGCCGGGGAAGATGTGTCCTGCTGAGTCTACCATGGGGGAACTGTACAATCTTGCTGTAGACTGGAATTTCAAAAACAGCAGTCTGTCATGCTAGAGACCACTGGAGAGTGGGGGGCCCAGAGCCAGGAGGGGAAGTCCTTTCCTCTTCAGGGTGTCTCCTAGTAAGTGCAGAGAGCCAGGGGGAGACTTTTAGAATATGGGACTCTGCCGTGTGTTAATTGTTGCTGTGGTTTTGTGAGTATATACATCTCTCAAAGCTCATAGAATTGTATATTTTCAATGGGTGACATCAATTGTATGTAAACTATACATCAGTAAAATTGATTTTAGAATATATATGATTCAACACTAAACAGATGTGCGCGCGCGCGGGCGCACACACACACACACACACACACACACACACACACACACACACACACACTGGCTAAATGAAAAAAAATTCCAAGGTTTGGGGAAGATATGGACCAGTTGGAACTCTCCTTATACTTCCAGGACAGATGACCTGAGGCTGAGTACTTCATTTAGAAAATAAGTTGATTTAACTCAGTCTTGGAGGTTCAAGGACATGGCGCCTCCATCATCTTAGCTCTGGTGCAGACCTCATGGTGAATGGCATCCCAGTAGCAAAAACGTGTGCAAGAGGGAGAGATCACATGGGCAGACAGGAAGTGAGAGGGACTCGGGGCTCACCTTTGCTCTTTTGTGACAATTGTCTCTCTGGAACTAACCAGTGTTCCACTAGAGAGCTATTTAAACCCCTCCCTAGGGCCACACCCTCAATGGCCTAATTACTTCCCACCAGGCCCCACCTCTTAAAGTTCCACGCCATCTCCCAACACAGCCACATGAGCACTTAGGGGGCAGACCACATCCAAGACATAGCCCCGAATACTAGCTAAGAGGATTACTGATAGCTCAGAGATGATACTTTGATTCCCACTGTTTGGAGAGGGGTGAGGACACCCTTTCTTTGGCTTTGAAACAGCAACTGAAATGCGCAGTTATCTGTAGATTCACCTGGAATGACATGAATGGGCAGTCTGCCAACTTCCTCAAGCTCTTGCTGGGATTCACAGGCTAATGTTGATAAAGCACACACAGGATCTACACCAAGTGGCCCAGAGATTATGCTAATAGATCAGTGCCATTTGTAGTTTGCCATTAAGCAAAAAGAAAGACAAATCAGTTTCTTCCATTAGGGTGCACTCAGATCAAACATCGTTGCTGTTGTTAGTTTAGCTAGCAAACTGCCTCATCCTGGCATGTACAGAGATTTAGCTAAATGGGAGAACAGAACTGAGCCTTTTCACCTGCATTTTGAAGTATACTTTTGACCAAAACATCTCATGGCCCCCGAGACACTCTTCCAATAATATCTGAACATAATTGTAAAGATGACCTAAATTTCAAATCTAATTGCAGCACTTAGCCTGGCCAGAAATCTCTTCCTGCTAAATGTGGCTAAAAAGTGACCCAGCAGAAATGCTCAGCAAGTTTTCTTCTCTTGACTTTTGCAAGCAACCAAGATTTAAACTCCTGTAAAGGAGCATTTAAAACAAAGGTTTGTTTGCTTGCTCATTTCTTGTATAAAAAATGTTTCCACAGAATATTTTTAGTGGTGCTAAACCTCAGGGGAGGAGGGGAAAAGGTAGGGGAGAGCACAGAGAGCTCCAGTCTTTCCTGTGCCATTCTGATCAATCATTTCATTTATCACATGAGACCAGGAACAGCAGTTATTGCATTATAGGGCTTATCGAGCTCACATCTTTCAGACCCCATCTACTGTTCCAGAAGTATGTGCTCTGATTAATAATAGATGGTTAGCCCCATACTTAAGTAGAATGATTGGCACCTCTTATTAGTTGTCTTTAAGAATAATTTAATGAAATTGTCTGACCAGAGAGCAGAAGTTTATTGTTGCTCTGGCTAACAAAAACCCATCTGCAAACTAAAAAAACACCTACTTCCAAAGATAAAGCTCTTGGAGCCATCTGGGTATGCAAATCTTTTTGGAAGCTATGGTTCCTGGATTTTCTCTTCTTTATTTCATTTTAATCTATTTATCTATTTATTTATTTATTTATTTATTTATTTATTTATTTATTTATTTATTTATTTATTTATTTTGTGCTACTGGAGATTGAACCTAGGGGCATTCTACCTTTAAGATATACCTCCAGACCTATTTTATTTTTTGTTTTGAAATAGGATGTTGCTAAGTTACTGGACTCTGCCCTTGAATCTTTGATCCTCCTGTCTCAACCTCCCAAGTACTGAGATTACAGGCGTGCATCCCTCTTTCTGTTTTATATAAGCATATTTAACACTTTTTGGTAATCACAAAATTTGATGCTAACAAGAATATTCCTGAAAACAGGCAAAATAATTAGAAATTATCTACTAATTTTGTGCAGACAGTATCTGATGGACTGGGTGATGCTTGGGAAAGGAAGGCTAAAGTTTGGTTGCTAAAAATAGCACTAAGGAAGATAAAGTGAATAAACACTTTAGCCCCAACCTAAAACTCAAAATCACAAAAGTAGAAAGCCCAACACAGAGAGTGAGCTGTGTGTGATGGTTGGAGTGTGTGTGTTGAATTCTCTGTTAAGCATGGAACAAGTACAGTGGCTGAGGAGTTGCTGTGTCTTTGTGAGAGCTAGGAGTGAGACTAAGTGTTTCCTGCTCTCTTCTCTATGTGTCAAGTGCTGACAGGTATTTAAAAGCTGACATCTCATGGTCATGCTAACCGTTTCTTGGAGGTGTCTGCATCAGGCATCTTCTCTACCCTCTCCCACCCTCCCCTGAGACCCAGCCTTTCCATTGCTTCTCACCTCTATGAACAACATCAGCAATATTCCTGCTCAAGGGCTTCCTCATAGTTTAGTATCCATAGGAAGTTGGACAGCAGGGAGAAGTAGTTCATTTACTCTCTGGTTTATTTCTGCAGAGTGTCTGCCAAGCAACCCTCCCTGGGTTCTGGTGAATGTCCCTTTCTCCAGCCCTTCAGGCCTAAAATTCATGACTCTCCTTTGGGAGTCCAGGAACTGTGCTACCAGCCCTTGTTGGCTCTCCCAGATCTTGCCCACACCTTGTAACTAATGCCTTTATTGAAATATTCCCTATGACCTGGCTTGAGTGGGCCATCTGGTTCCTGCTTGAGACCTGATGAAGACAGTATCCTCAGCTGTGTTTTTCCAAATGAAGGACTGGAAAAGAAGATTACTTACACACCTGACTGAGGTTGTACAGTGAATAACTAGCAAAACTGTGCTCTACCCCTCTTGAACTCCGAGCAGAGCATCTTTAGATATTGCAGTAACTATAGTACAGAGCTGTGGCTTGAGCTTTTAAAAGGAGATTGGATGACAACTCAGATTGGCTTGTGCAACCAGGTAAGCAGGACAGGTGTGCTGACCAGCTCTTCTGATGCTTCCTATGGCTCAGCCACCCACCCTGCTGCAAAGGACTAATAAACAGAAGAATAAAGGCATTAGAAAATCCAAGTCCTAAGCTGGCGTGGTGGTGCACACTTGTAATCCCAGTACTTGGGAGGCTGACATTGTAGGATCTGGATTTGCAGCCAACCTCAGCTACCTAGTGAGGCCCTCCGCAACTTAGTGAGACCCTGTTTCAAAATAAAGAATAAAAAATAGGGCTGGGGGTATAGCTCGGAGGAGGTAGAAGGGCCCTGAGTTCAATCCCCAGTACCAAAAAAAAAACCAAAGTCCTAAGCTGGGCATGGTGGCACACACTTGTAATACCAGTACTTCGGAGGCTGAGACTGGAGGATCGGAGTTTGCAGCCAGCCTCAGCTATTTAGTGAGGCCCTCCACAACTTAGTGAGACCCTGTTTCAAATTAAATAATAAAAAATAGGGCTGGCGGTGTAACTTGGAGGTAGAATGCCTCTCTGAGATAGGCAGTACAGTTCCAATCATCTACTGAATATTTTCCATCTCTTTTTTTTTTTTTTCTTTGTGGTACTGGGGACTGAACCCAGGACTATTCTATTTCTGAGCTACAATTGCAATGCTTTTTATTTTGAAACAGTGTTTCTATAGGTTGCTGAGAGTTTCACTAAATTGCTGAGGCTGGTCTCGAACCTGTGCTCCTCCTGTCCGAGCCTCCCAAATACTGGGATTACAGTTATGTGTCAACAGACCTGGCTCCACCTCTTTCTTAATACATTTTTTCTTTTATTTCTTCCCAAGCTCTAAAAGATGTTGTCCTTTCTTTTTGCTTGAGCAAGAACCTGTCTTTGATCTTCCATAGCTTTCAAATTACTGAATACATATATTGGCCAACTCTATTTTCCATTATTTAAATGGACAAAGGAGGTTTGTACTAAATGCTGAGAGTAATGGATCACTATATAAGAAACACTAAGAGCTCTGCCACTCAATATTTTCCCTGAACATAGAAGTATTTCCAATTATCCTGCTTTCCTTCAAACCTAAAATCCAAAAATGAACAACAGATGTCAACTCCCATGAATGGCTATTTACGAATCCTGGCTATTCTTCCTTATTGGAAACCTTTAACATGGGTTCTTTGTGTTTCTGTTACCATGGCAATGGCAGTGTTTGGCCCCTTCCCATGTTTCCTTTTTCCAGATCTGAGGCACACTTCCTACAAATGGACTTACCATTACAAGTTGTATTCACAATGACAGCTTTAGGTGGATTTCACTTATTGTCCTTTATCAGGGTGGTGTTGTCCTTATAACTGCATTGGATCATCAAGTTATAGAGTTTAGTACAATTAATATTGCCACCATCCATGCTTCAGATGTCAGCTCAAAGACCACTTACGTGAACTGCACTTCTGACTCTTTCTAAAGACTGCTAAGCCCCCTGCACGATCTCCTGCACTACATTTTCCATCACCAGCATACTTTTGCTTTTTAAACTGATTTTACTTTTGAGAGAAGTTTGAGATTTACACCAGAATTGAACAGAAGGTACAGAGAAATCCCATCGAGTTGCCCCCCACACTCATGCACAAACTCTCCATCACAGCTCCTACCACATGGAACATTTACTACAGTCAATGAACCAATATCAACATATCATCGCCTCAAGTCCATAGTTTACATTGGGGTCCCCTGTTGTATGTTCTATGGGTTTGGATAAATGTATAATAACACATGTCTACGATTATAGTATCATAAAGAACATTTCACTGCTCTTATGACATGTTGTACTCTCTATTCATCTTTCCTTCCTCTCTAATCCCTGGAAACCACTGATCTTTTTACTGTATCCATAGTTTTATCTTTCTCAGAATGTCATAGCGTTTGAATCATATAGCATGTAGCTTTTCATATTGGCTGCATTCCATTGTTTGGATGTACCATAGTTTATTTACCCATTCACCTACTGAAGGACATCCTAGTTGCTTCAAGTCTTGGCAGTCATGAATAAAACTGCTAGAAACATCCATGTGCAGAGTTTTGTGTGGACATAAGTTTTCAACACCTTCAGGTAAATAGCAAGAAGCATGATTGCTAGGTTATATTTAAAAGTGTGTTTAGTTGGTGATTTCTTTAAAAACTATACCATTTTGCATTCCAACAATGAATGAGTTCCTGATGGTTCAAATCTTTACCAGCATTTGGTGTTGTCTCTGTTCTGGATTTTGGCCATTTTAATAGGTGTATCTGGTATCTCATTTTAATTTGCAATTCCATAACAATATAAGATGCACTGCAAAATTTTATATACACACTTGCCAACAGAATATCTTCTTTGGTGAAGTGTCTGTTTGGATCTTCTGCCCAGTTTTTCGTTTCCAGCATAGTTGTTTAATGGCTGTGTTCCCTGCAGGAATATCAAGTCCTTGAAGCCAGTGCTTATGCCTTTTTTCTTATTGCTGTACTCTCAGCACCTCACTCAGGGCCTTAGGAGTACCAGAGTTTCTTTTATGAAAGAATGAGTATGTCTGTGAACTTGAGCAGTATTCTAGTGATACATAAAAAGATCAACCTGGTAATATTGATACCCATACTGGGCAATTTACTGACTTTGTCACCATGAGCAATTTATTTAGACTCTCTAAATCTCAATTTTCTCCTCTCTAAATTAAGCATAGTAATAAAACTAAAATTTCTGACAGTCGTGAGAATTATATTAGATAGCAAACATAAAAACACTGTGTGAACTGTAGTGGTAGACATTTACAAGGTATTACTTATGATAAAGTCAAGCAAATTGAGCCTTAAATAATGTTTTAGGAAAACTATAAGCACCGAATAATTACCATTTAATTCAATATTTACAGTTTAGTTACATCAGAGTTACTTATAGCTACTCTTAAATGAATGAGTTCTGTATATGCAATCTGCCACAAACAGTTTCTAATCATTAAAACCACCATGCCCTATAAGCATCATGTCCTGTCTTTTGCAGGTGAAGAATCTCAAGTTCAAAGAATTTATGCAACTTGTGCAAGATCACAGTGCCTGAGCAAGAATTTGAATCCAAATAGGTTTGATAGTGAGCACAAAATGTTTTCTACTTGCCTTGAATGGCTTCTGCCAACAAAACCAAATCTGCTAATATTAGAGTCTATATTTTTAAATTATTCTCTTGAAGAATAATTAAGTCTATGCAAGAGAAAACTGAGAAGCCAGAGACAGTCATGGGTTTCTTGGGGTGGACTTTATGGTATTTGAGGTATGTATTTTGGGGTCAATGAGACCCTGAGGTTCTCAGTCCTCCGCTTCTATGGGCACAGAGTCTCAAGCGGAGAGCTTGAGCCATGAGCCTGCCATGGCTGGCCATGATACCAGCCTCTTCGTGTCAGATACACACAGTGATGCTTTCCACAGTGGAACTGTGTATTTCTTCCCATGGAAATATATGAGACGGCCGAAATATATTTGCCTAAATATACAGGCCCAACATATATCCAGAGATCAGGTTATTTGTTGGCACATTCTTTTTTTGTTTTGTTTTGTTTTTTGCAGTACTGGGGATTCAACTCAGGGGCATTCTACCTCCGAGCTATACCCTCAGCCCTATTTCTTATTCTTTATTTTGAAACCGGGTCTCACTAAGTTGCGGAATGCCTCACTAGGTAGCTGAGGCTGGCTGCGAACCCAGATCCTCCGGTCTCAGCCTCCCGAATGCTGGGATTACAAGCGTGCGCCACCACGCCCGGCTTGGCACATTCTTTATTATATTCATCAGGACTATTTATGTTGCCAATGACTGAAATACTTGAACCCCCCACCCCCTGCCATCTTACTATGTCCATAAAATTCTAGCAGAAAAAGATTTCAGAGACTAGGATCCTTGGGAAAGGGGGCTTGGAGCTGTATCTCTTCCCACATGCTCAGTCACAACACAACAGATGTAGATCTAAAGGAGTTTGTTAGAATCAGTCCCTGGCAAAATTTAGGAACTTGACAATTGCTAGGATTTCTATTTTAGTCTAGAGTGTGCAAATGTGTTTAGTGCTTATTCTGCTGCCTAGGTACAGTATTCCTTCAAAGAATGCGGGTTCTTGCCCTAGTTTTTCTTTTCTAAAATCTCCTAGAGGCAGAAATATTCCTCTGTTCTATATGACTATATATTTCTTTTTATAAAAAGCATACTTTATTCATCATAAAAATAGAAAACAGTAAAATCTCTGCCATTACTGGAGGGCTGGCTACAAACAAAGGTGACCTTTCTTCTCCACTCTTTACCTAATCCCCTGCCCTGACCTGGCCATCATCCCTGTCCTATGGCATTTGATGAGGTCTTTTAGGACCACAAATGTGAAAGGTTGTCCCCATCATTAAGTCTGACTTCGACCCTACATCAGTGTATTTTATTACCTTTATCTGCTTATTGGATTACCATTAGCTATTTATCTTGACAAATGCACAACCATAAATATAATTTACTGGATCTCAAAACTGTAAGTCATGGCTTGTTTATATCATTCTTTGTTTCCAGGCAGGATTTAGTAGCACATATGTTTTATTAAGGAATCAGTTCTCTATCTTACTATGAGCAAGGGAATATATTTCCCAGCTCCTTTCCTTTTTATTTCTCTGCCAAAGAGGCCCAAATAAAATCTGCTGCTTGGTTTATATCCTTTTTAAATTTTTTTTTTTCTGGAAACAGAAGGATATGGCGTTTGAGCAAAATATGGCACTGCCTTCACAGAAATTTGTATGTTAGTGATGAGCATGATCCAAAGAAAAACTTTAAAAATATCCCTGACACCTATGCCTCATATGTGTGCCAGTGAAGTTTTAGACAAGAATCCATGAAGTAAAGACACTGCTGATGGTTGACACTTAATGGGTGGCTGTCTTTCTGCATGTGAGCAGTGTTTTAAGTAGTTCAGCTCTTATTGAGCTCTTGATGACAAAAAACATCTACAATTTAGGTTCTAGTAGTCAGAGATGGAGTCTAAGACTGGTGAAACATACTTTTATCTTGACGTGGACCCTGGAAGTTCTTGGAGACACCTTTTTCACTTGTTCTAAAGCTGGTAAACACATCTTGTTGCCCATGACACTTCCTCCAAAATAACTGACATTTATATCTGAAACACTTTTTTCTGGAATATGATAGGGGTAACTGAGGGAAAGGAGATGAGAACCTGGGTTGAACTTTTTCTTTCTTTCTCTCTCTCTCTTTGCTAAACCCCAAGCCCTATTTTATTATTTATTTATTTATTTATTTATTTATTTATTTATTTATTTATTTATTTATTTATTTATTTGCAGTACTGGGGATTGAGCCCAGGGTCATTCTACCTCTGAGCTACACCCCTAGTCCTATTTTTTATTCTTTATTTTGAAACAGGGTCTCACTAAGTCATGGAGACCCTCACTAAGTAGCTGAGGCTGGCTGAGAACCTGGATCCTCCTCTGCCTCCAAGTACTGGGATTGCAATGGGTTGAACATTTTTATTTGGAATTGAAGGCAATTCTGGATCTAGACTTCAGTGAGTGGCTTGGACATGGAAGGACTTCAAGCAACTACAAAATCTGCTAGACTGTTACTGGTTTTGAGACTTGTAATCTGCTCATAACAGAGCAAAGAAGACCTTACCTTTGTCTGTGGCTTGAACAGAGTCTCTCCTTACTTCAGCTCTTGGATCTCCAAAGCTACTGGATCAATGGATCCAGGCTGGCTCTGGCCATTGAAACCTCTGAGTTAGCTCTGCGGAGCTTTGCAGTGGGAGCAGAGTATATCATACATTCATAGAAAAATGCACAGAAAGAACATTTGCAAGTGATTTTATTGCTTTAACAAAGTGTGCTTAAGAAAACAAACAAACAAACAAAAAAGCTCTATTCAATAGACTCCAGAGTTCTCCATTCAAGTGTCTCAAATTTCTTTGGTGGCCATGTATCTTGGTACCCAAACAAGATGACTCAAGTCCCCATCCTATTCTCCAGATGACATTCCTTCCAGTGTCTCAAAAGATTTGTTGGGAGAGTTCTTGGTCTCCCGGTATGTGCACACAGCATCCAGCTTCATGACATACTTTAAGTTCTCTCGTGATTCCTTTTATCCCACATTGGAAAGCACCCCAAGCCTTTCTTCCCTCAGCATATTACTAAGACATCTGTGTGGTATGTAATAACATTTACATAAGGTTTGGAATAACAAGAGCTGCCACATAGCCTGGCACAAGCACTGACTTCACCTTGGATATGAGACTTCCCTCTCTGGAGATCCCTTCCTTCCCAGATTTAGTTTGTCTGTGCTCAGGATATCTTCTGTCCCACTTTGTAATCATCCCCCTAACTTGCTTCTTGTGTCCACAACATAAATCCTTTATGTATCAGTTCATCTCTTAACTCCCTCCCTCACATTAATTTATAAGGCAACCTCTATATAGCCAAAAACATACTGAGATGCTTTTAAAAGCAAGTCTTAATCTACTCCACTTAGCTATCCATATTTTATCAGTACATACCAAGGGACATAGGCTGGCAGTACAGCTCAGTGGTAGAGCATGTGCTTAGCATGCAAGAGACCTTGGGTTCCATCCCTGGAACCACATAAAAAATTAATAATTAGTATAGCATTACCCTGGCCAGTCAGGGTGCTGGCCATAAACCTCCATGTTGCTAAACCATGTATACCATTGGAAACAAACTATGAGGCAAAAGCACTGTTTTAGTCCACTTTTCCATTACTGTGACCAAAGTACCTGACAAAAACAAGATAGAGGAGGGAAAGTTTATTTGGTTCATAGTTTCAGAGGTACAATCCAAGTCAGCCAACTCCAAGGCATACTTCATGGTGGAATGGGATGGTGAAGGGAAGCTGAGCTCAACTCAATGGCATTGAGTTGGACAGGAATTGGCCGGGGACAGATATAGTCCTAAGGTGACACCCCCAGTGACCTACCACCTGCAGCCAAGCCCCACTTGCTCAGTAAATCAGTCCGAATTATTAATCCTTTAGTGGATTTATACACTGATAAGATTAGAGTCCCGATTTAATTATTTCACTTCTGAATATTGTGGTATTTGGGACATGCTCTCAGCACATGAGCTTTTGGTAAGACATTTCAAACTGAAGCCATAATAAAGCATGAATGTAAATTACGAAATGATAGTAGACAGACAGGATTCCTGTTCCTCCTGCCCCAGACTCTGCAAAAGTTAAGTAGTTTACAGAAATGCCTTTCCGCTGCTTAGGGAAAGTCTCTTGCTTTGTTTTCTCCTTCTAATTACACTGATATTATTGATATTGTTTATTAGTACATAGAATACCTAGAAATGGGAAGTGATCATTCATTAGGTGCCTACTAAAGGCTGGCTTCCAGATGTATGCTATTTACACCTCATACACTGGTGCTTGGAGGCAGGTAACATAATCTGCATTTAATGAGGGAAGAGTGAGAGGCTCAGAGACTTAATGATACTGAGTAACTTGCCCAAGGTCACATTCTTAATAAGTGGAGATGCTGGAATTTGATCCAAGGTCTGGCTGCGTTCTCCACCCAGGTCTTCCCCTTGACTTTTGTTTAGGCAGGGATCTTAATCTTGGCAGATGAAGAACCTAGGAAGCAGATGTCTCCAAATAGCATCACCTTCTGCCTTCTGTTTTCTAAACACATACCAAACTCCTTCCAGAAATAATTTTCTCTCCTGTCTATAAAGGCCCTTGAGTTCTCCAAAGCTTCATAGCAACAGAGAGTATATTATGACCAGCTCCCCAAATCCAGCTATGGAACATGCACTTCACAGAAAGGGTTATGCCTCATTCGTCAATTGTATTTTATCCCAAATACCTATTGGCACAATTTATTTATATACTCCTATTGTTATTGTTACAATTCCAAGTGAGGAATTATAATAAATAATATGACCAGGAATGTGTAAATGTTCTCATTTCCCTACTCAAGAAGAAATTTAAGAATATCTTTTCTCATGTTCTCTCAAGTGTCCTACATTGACCCTTTTAAGGCAAATGTCTTGTATACTCATTTGGGATTTGGGATAGTGACAAAGTGACTAATGGCCATGTTGGAGATCAGAGATCTCTTCTAATGACAACTATGTCACTTAGAACTAAAGTCTTTTAAAGATAATTACATCACCACCTTCTGCAGACCTGCTGGCTCTTGCCAACTGAGAAACAGGATGTCTTGAGATTTTTTTCCTAGAATCTAGGAGATATTAAGTTACACAAGAACCTTTTCCTTGAGGGAAAGGCAGAAAGGATTCACTGTTAAAATCATACCAGAATTTGATATTTAATAAGGAGATCCTGGACTCTGTTAATTGCCATGAATGAAAGGTATCTTTCCTTGTCAATGAGTTTCAAAAGATTCAACAGAAGTCCCAAGGGACAAGGCTGAAACAAAGTTATGGCAGACAAACCACCACCTCTTGCTTTTACCTCCTGGCTGGCCTACCTGATCTGTGTGTGTGTGTGTGTGTGTGTGTGTGTGTGTGTGTGTGTGTGTGTGTGTAGGGGGGTGAGTAAAGACCACCTTTAGCCCTCTTCCTCCTCCTTTTCCTTCTCTTCTTTTTTGGTACTGGGAATTGAACACAGAGGTGTTCTACCTCTGAGATACACCTGTAGCCTCCCCCTTTAAAAAAAAAACAAACTTCTAGAACAAGGTCCTGCTAAGTTTCTGAGGGCCTTGTTAGGTTGTTGAGCATGGTCTCAAACCTATGATCTTCCTGTCTCAGCCTCCCAAGTACTGGGATTACAGGTATGTACCACCACTCCTGGATTTCTTATTATGTTTAGGGTTTGAGAAACCCAAGTCTGCTGAGTTAACCCTTTCTTGCTCATACCTTCACTTTCTTTTACTTTATTATACAGCCAGGGAGTGTTGAATCACATCATTGCCTGGTACACTCAAATATATATATATATATATATATATATATATATATATATATATATATATATATAATATGTACATATATTGTAGTGCTTAGGATTGAACCCAGGGATGTTCTACCACCAAGCTACACTTCTAGCCCTTTTTATTTGTTATTTTGAAACAGGGTCTTGCTAGTTTCTGAGGCTAGCCTCAAACCTGCAATCCTCCTGTCTCAGCCTCCCAAGTACTGGGATTATAGGCATACTCCATTAAGTCCAGCTCAATGTTTTTTGAATGAATAAATAAATTAGGCAAAGGTGGTCACATCCATCTTTATCCTTGGTAGGTAGGAAAAACATCATCATCACTGTCAATGAAATCTTACTGTTCTTTTGCCATTTTATAACCTACTATGTGTTTCACACCATTAGCCATCTGAGCCTCACCACACTGTGAGACAGTTATAATAATTGTTGAGCCCCTACCCTACCCCCACTTCTGTCCCAGTGTAGGATGTGGGAGAAGGAAAGTAGAGAAAAAGACAGGGAGATTCAGGTGAAATAATAGTGTCAGAACACAATGGGTCTTCCATACCCTTCCACTCTATGGGGCTTGCACAAGTCTTTTCCTTGTTTGTAAAATAAATGATTGGAATCATATTGGGTAAGTTTAAGTCTAGTGCATTCTGGAGGCTGGTTGTAAAATTCTAGTTTTATGAGCTCCAAATGTGGGTTACCTCAGCTCACACTGTCTACCTCTCTTCTTGAGAAATGGCAGTTTGTGTCCATACGTTTTATCCTCAGCCCCCATAGTGGGTCTCTAGACCTGTCCATATTTTGGTTTCACCTAAATCTTTCTCCACCTCCTGTGACAATCCTTTTGATTCTAAACATGAAGTTCATTAAACTCTTTTTAAATCCATCTCCTCATTCTAACTAGGAGCCTTTGTATTCTTTAATATGTAACAATTTTTTTAATATTCTGGAGAATCACTTATGCTGTATTACCAAGTGTAAAAACTAGCATCTAAAAACAAATGTACAATATGGCCTCAATTATATAAAACATGTATAATAGAAAGACTGGAAGGAAATATGTGAAATGTAAGTTATGGTTTTTCCCACTGGATTGTTTGTTTATTTAGGTACTTTTTGAATATTCTTGATAAATATCTCTTGATAACTAACATTATTTCTGTAATTAAAGTATTATGACAAAACAAAAAGAGCAAAATGTAAATATAGAGACAAAATGTAGAATAATTGTTCTATTTTCTTAGACAATATTTGGAGATTCTACACATAACCTACAACCAAACTTGAATGTTTGTGTTTTCTGTACCGATGTTTCATTTTGCCACTTAAGTAATCCCAACTGGAGGTAAAGACATCCTTTGGGGATATAACTTATAGTATCAGAAATTTATTTGAGAAAAATAGACATTTGACTCGCAATGCACCTTAAACTGTTTCCAAAGAAGTCTTTTTTTTTTTTTTTTTTGCGGTACTGGGGATTGAACTCAGAGGCATTCTACCTCTGAGCTATACCCCCAGCCCTATTTTTTATTCTTTATTTTGAAACCGAGTCTCACTAAGTTGCGGAGTGCCTCACTAGGTAGCTGAGGTTGGCCTCGAACCCGGATCCTCCGGTCTCAGCCTCCCGAATGCTGGGATTACAAGCGTGTGCCACCATGCCCGGCTCCAAAGAAGTCTTTTGTTCCAGCATAAGTTGCTAATTTCTATCGACCATAATTCACTGAATACTAATCCTGAACCAGAAGGATTTGTCCTTTACCAGATCTGGGACAGGAGGACTCAAGCAGCAATAGGCAGTTATTCAAAATGGACAAATCCAATAACATTGATGATTCAAACCAATGTAGGACACTTTAAGAACAAAAGTGCACGTGTGTGTGTGTGTGTGTGTGTGTGTGTGTGTGCAAGAGAGACAGGTAAAGTACAGAGCCAGAGAGACAAACAGATTGAAATTAGAGTAAGGATCTAGTACTTCCTTCAAACCCACATGTGACTATCTTTCATTTTCTGGAACCCATGTGCTCAGTAACCAACCCCTCCCCCTTGTGGGCCATTTTCATGCCATATTTATACGTATCACTTAAAAACACACGGAAGTTTCTGAGTTTGTTTCTCTTAAGTACAGTGTGCCAAAACTGATTGAGGTTCTTTTATATGAGGAGTCACATCTGCTTCCCATGCTCAGGTGTTAAGGAGGGATGTGGCATAGATGTTACCAATTACATGTTTGTGTGTTTTGGGTAAAGATTCCAACTTCTGTTAGTGATATTAATTTACCTAGTGTATACCTTTGCCATCTAGCTTCTGCCTAAATATCCTTGGTACTGGGACATGACTGAACACCCAGCAACATTAATCACCTAATCTCATTCTCTATCAGTGTATAACACTGTTTATACCTTATCTTCCCTACAAGATTATGAACTCTTAAAGATTAGGGTTTTGAGATTGATTAAAAATAAAATACCCATATCTTATGACACAGTGTCTTTGTAACAAGAGATGCTCAGTGAATACTTGCTTGATAGGTTGTCACTGAGACTACCTACCTGAGATTTGCAGTCCCTGGCCTCTCATGGACTAAACCCAAACTCTCCAAGAAAATCATGAGCAAATAAACATTCCTTCCTCTAAGTTGAGTGGTAGGTTTACAGGGATACAGCAGTGAAAATATTGACTAAGACACACACTTTGGCTTTGAAATTTCCTCCAAGAATATCTGACTAGTCGGAAAACTTCATTCAACATATCAGTGACAGAACACCCTCCCTCGCTTTTCTATAGGGTCCCTTTCCCTGTTTGTAAGGGACATCAGGAGCCCACGGGGAGAACCTTTGTTTATTTTGAAACTTGGCTGTGTCTCTTAGCTCCACACATTGGAACCCTAAGTGTCATTCAAGAGCCTACCAGGGGCTGATGGCTCCAGTGTTTGCAGGCTGATTTTTGTCCAAATCAAGATCAGATTCAAAGAGCAACACTTCAAACTGATGGTCTTTCTTTAATTTTTCTATACTGTTCATAGCAGATAACTCATTTGTTAATAGCCTATTAGTAAACTATTGATGACTAATTATTTGAGTCTCAGGAAAAAATATTTTATTTTTTATTTTTTATGGTACTGGAGATTGAACCTAGGGGCATTCTAGCTCTGAGATACATCCTAGCTCTACTTTATTATTATTTTTTTAAATTTTGAAACATGGTCTTGCTAAATTGCTGAGGCTGGCCTTGAACCTGTGATCTTCCTGTCTCAGCCTCCCAAGTGCCAGGATTACAGGCATGTGTCACCACACCTGGCTCAGAATAGACATTTTAAAAAGTACCACACGTGGTGAGGCACATTCCTTAATGCAGATGCTGGTGCACGGGAAAACTTATAAACCACGTGTTTGCTTCTAGTTCAATTCCTTCACTGACTCCAGAAATGAAATGTACTGGTGTGATTTGAAAGGAAGATCTTGCTGTGCCTTTTTGATCACCTGATGAACCAGTCTCCCTCCCTCCTGCTCAAAACATTATAGGCAGTCAGTTTTCTTGGGAATATTTCTTGCATATTTAGAGAAACCAGAAGGACTGAGAAATTCTTTGGAGATTATAGGAATGAGGAACTCTGAGAGGCCAAGAGCTTGGTAAGAACAGCCTCGGCTCCCCGAATAGTTTTTTTAAAATCAAACTTGTGCATAAAGAGCTCATCCTAAGATTTTGCCCTGTTCTTGCCATGACCTTCAAAGAACATTGGGGAACAAGGCAAGAACATGTGAGTCTGCCCCTGTGCAATGGAGACGTCAGAAAAAGAACTCCTTTGGAGACAACAGGTTGGCCAAATGTGGAAGACACACAGAGCGGCCAAGTGTACTTCTGCTTTGCCTAAACAGGCACAAGTCATAGAACTCTGTGCCTGTGATTCCTGTCAAGTTTTTTCTTCTGAAGATTTTATTTTCCTTGTGCTTTTCTTTGGAGAGAGTTGGACTTGAGATGCCATTGATCATTATCCCAAACCACAATAAATGCCATTATTTACTTAAAATGAGACTTTCATCCCTTAAATATTGAACAGTTATATAAAATAAAGCACCCATGCAGACAAGGAGCTGGGGTTTGCATAACCCAGGCTGTCTGCTCCTCTTTTTTAAAATTATACTTTTATTGGTGTACTGTAATCATAGTCACAGTCTATCATAGTCAGAGACAAAGTGACACAAACACACAAACACACATGCACACAGCACTTGGTGTGCTTCTCCCTAGATCCCACCCCAGTCCCCAACTCCCTGTACATGTTAGTGAGATTGGTAGTGATATCTTCATATGTGAACATAGACTCAGTTCTCTGCTTCTCTCCTTCCTGATTTAGCAGCCTCCTCTCTGGGTTTACAGCACGGCTGAGTCTGGGGAAGGTGTCCTGAAGGAAGAGGCAGACATAGGCTCTATTGCTCACTGCTTTGCTTATTACACAGCAGAGGGGGAATAGTTTTGGGATAGAAATAAACTTAAAATGAAGTCTTTGACTCTATTCCTTCCATATGTAACTTCTCCCCACCTGAAGTTTTAGACATGACCCATTCTATTTTCCTAAACTACCAATTTCCATATGTAAACAGTCTTGAACACATCACAAGCATGTTCCTTAAGATCACCTACTAGTTTGTGTTAGAATCCAGGATGGGTTTCTCTTCTCATGGGAACAGTATTGTGTTCTGAAGTTGGGTGCTGAGATCAGCTCACCAGGGCCTGGAGATCACTGTGATGGTAATTGAACTTGAGCTATCTGGTAGGATATGTTGGTATCAGTTCACCACTGCATGCCACCTTCTTAAGGCAGGAATGTGTCTGAGATTTTCATAGAGATGGAGGCTATTCCTACCAAGAAGTGAGAGAAAGGAGTGTGTAGGACCTGGAGAGATGTAGAGGGTCTAGATGGAGGAACTGAACTGGATCCAAAGGACATTTGATCCAAGCTATTTCCTGCCATCTTTCCTATGCCCTAGAGGAATGCTAAAGGGAGGAAGCAGAAGGGAAATGTATCCGCTCACCTGTGTTCTTCTGGAGAATTATGATTTAAGTGACTTTTGCCCCTACCAGTTTGATTTTTCTCCCTTTGGCTCTCCAATACTTTCATAGACCAGCTCCTTGAACAAAAAGGTATGAGTCTTTGTGGTTATTCTCGGGCAGTATGCTATCAAGGGAAAGACGAAGTAAGAATTCCTCCCAGGTCATGTCAAGTCTCATCAGTGAGGTGACTTCTGATACTATTTCCATGTGAAGGTCTGCAGTTGCAGCTTGCCACAACCCTGAGCTGGGTCTGCCACCTTGGAAGACAAGCGGTACACAAGCAAGGTGGAGATGTCACCAGTCAAAACAGAAACCATGAGAGAAGAGTATTCTTTTATAATGAACTCATGCCCCATCTCCCCA
This sequence comes from Graphiurus murinus, assembly GCA_004027655.1. Taxonomy (NCBI): domain Eukaryota; kingdom Metazoa; phylum Chordata; class Mammalia; order Rodentia; family Gliridae; genus Graphiurus; species Graphiurus murinus. Next base: position 18,394 of record PVLC010006192.1, on the reverse strand, counting down.
GCTGCTCACTCCCTGGAATGGCATCCTGAGCCTGGCTTCAGCCCTCCAGGCCCTGGAGCTGCACATTGTTCAAGCCTTCGGAATGGTTTGGCATCTGGTCAATGTGCACATCTGGGTATGCAGCTGGGTTCAGACACTTCCAGTGAACTCTGGCATTCAGCACAGCTTTAGACCTTCCAATATTGACCAGTGCTTCGGAGGGGGTTACAGCATATCTTTCCTCAGAGGAAGATTTTTGGTCTATTAACACCTGCAGCCCAAGGTAGGAGAAGGAGGCTCCACTCCACACTGACAAAGCAAAGCGAGTAAGATTGCGATTAAGTTCATGAGTAAGCAAGGCATAGAAAATCCAGATGTCTTTCAGCCACAGGATGATGTTTTCGTCCATGATCTACAGAAACCCAGAGGGAGCAGGGAACAACTGGATGTGATTAGTAGTTCACTGTTGGCCTGAGTGCAACCTGTCCACTTGACAGCCTGGTTGCCTCGGAGTGTTCATAAGTCACCAAGGCTGCAGCAATAAGGCAGGAAGATGAGCCACCCCTCCGGCCCCCCATCTCCACCTATCTAGCTACTTCCTTAGGGTGTCTGATTCCTGAATTATAGCAAGAACCATTTGTTGGATATTTATTAAGTGCCATGGACTTTATATACACTGGCTTATTTAACCTTTTTAAATTTATATATATATATATAATATATCTTATATATAATATATATATAATGGGTGCATTGTAACCATACATCTTATGAGGTATAAGCTGATAGAGGCATACGTGCACACAGCACTCATTTAACCCTTCCCCAATTCCTACCCCATTCCCTCCCCCTCCCTTCTTCTCATGTTTGGCTTAGTGATTGACTTTGATATGTTTGTGAAAATACATCATGTGCATTAAGGGGTGTCGCCCTCTCTGCTCTCCCATAACCTTCAATTAGGTCACCATCTTTGCTCATCTAAGGTTTCTCCTTCTTTGTTTAGAGTCCTTCCTGTGACACACTTTCTCTCTAGCTTCTGCATATTAGGGAAAACATCTGACTTTTTTTTTTTTTTTTAACTTTTTGTGATTGACTAATCTCACTTAGCATAATGAGCATCCAGTTCTCCTGCAAATGACATGATTTTGTTCTTCTTTATGGCTAAGTAAAATTCTATTGTGCACAGAGCCCATAGTTTTGTCCTTTATAACAACTCAATGATATATTATTCTTACTCATTTTTAAAGCAAAGACAACTAAGCTTGGAAATATTAACTACCTAGGCCATGGAGATATAGAGCCAGGAAGTGACCAAACAAAACCCAGCCTCAGTTCTATCTAACACCAAAGTTCATGTTCCTCGTGGCTATGCTATGCCACTTTCCTAAGCCCTTTTAGCTCTACTTTCCAAGAGTTACGGCTGCAGACTTAGAATTTAATAGGAGTTAGTTTGATAGGAGTTACAGTTGCAGACTTAGAATTTAAGTGCTTGATTATCTGGGATGTAGTATGAATGCTTTAAAATCCACCAGTAGCTTATTCAAATTTTATTTTATTTATTACTGGGGATTGAACCCAGAGCCATTTTATCTCCAAGCTACACCTCCAGCCATTTTTATTTTTTCTTTTGAAACAGAGTCTTGCTCAGTTTTTGAGGTTGGCCTCATACCTGTGATTCTCTTTTTTCAGCCTCCCCAATACTGTAATTATAGTGCGTGCCACTGCACCTGGCTAAAAGTTTATTTTTTTTCTCAGTCAAGCAGAAACAGTCTAAGAGTGATATGTCAGCTCTACTGTGTCAGGTAGATGCTATGTCCTTTTCTCATCCATGTGGTCCAATATGTTTCTTTACAATGTCTGCTTGCAACTAGCAAGACAAAGAAAATGGGGCAAGAGAGAACCATGTAGACTTAGAGTCAAAGAGTCAGAGCAGATTGACACACCCCTAAAATGACACACAACTTCCACTCTCATACAATTGATCAACACTTAGTCGTAGGACCATTCATAGCAATAAGGATAGTTTGGAAATTAGTTTTTATTCTGAATATTCATGTGTGTGTGTAAAGTCTAGTATAAAAGAAGGATAGAAAACAAGAATGGATATTGGGGTATGCTCAGTCTTTGCCATATGCCTTAATGGCCAATCTAGGTTTCAGAAGGGAATATGTCATACCTATAATCTAAAGGCAGCTGGGAGAATTGATCACAGAAAATAGGAGTAAAATAGGAGTATGTGGCACAGACTAGTCACAGTGAGAGAGAGGAAGAAGGAGAGAGAGAGAGGAGAGAGAGAGAAAGAGAGAGAGAGAGAGAGAGAGAGAGAGAGAGATTTCTAAAGATATTACTGATTTTTATCTCACTCTTTTTTGCTCATAAGTCACTGACCCATCCATAGCACAAACCTGCTTGCAAGGGAGACCAGGAGACAGGGGAATTCATGGATTTGGGGTAAGCACCAACTGTTTGTACCATGGAGATTTCTTGTATAAATAAGAATTTATAAATTTTCTTAGAAAATCAAATGTAAACTCAGCCCAACTTTTTTATTGGGCCAGATCCACTGGAGATTCTCAGTTTCCCCTATCGTAAGAGACATTGATTTCCAGTGTGGTTCATTCATCACTTACTACTCCACCTTCTTCAGAATACATTTTACAATGACTTCAGGAGCCTTTTCCTAAGTTGTTCCTGACAACCTATTTTATAACCAGGATTAGAATAATTTTTCCCTAAATTCATTGCCATATATGTCCCTCAATAGCTCTCTATATTTCTTACACTTTGCCTTATGAGAATGATGCAGATCTATCTCTGTAAGATTGACATGTTATTATTCTAAGTTTGTGGGAATATTTAGTATGGTTTTTGTAAATAAGGCTAAGAAATGCTTTCATTTTTACACGTTAATTAAAGCTTCACTAATGGTCATGCTTCATCTTTTGATTCTATTCATGGAAGGTTGATGGAATTTATGATCTAAAAGCATCAGTTGAATCTTTGTCTTAGTACTTGTTATCTATCATATATATATATCATATATATATTATATATATATATATATGATATATATATATGTCTCTTAACTTCTTCGAGCAGTCATAAAATACTCAATACAAAGATGGTCATGATACTGAGATAAAATGTGAAGGCATTGAAAAATACAACCCTGGTTCAATTTTTAACTGGCTGTCTTTCAAGTTTTCTTACTTTCCAAATCTTCTAAATGTTTAATGATTTAGTATTTTTTCTATGATTGATTTTATTTTATTTTGTTTTACTTAAGAAAAAGAAGGCAAATTGGGGAGTGAAATTGATCAAATTATGTTATATGCATATACGAATATGCCACAATGAAACCCACTATTCTGTATAATTAATGCATACCAGTAAAAAATGAAACAGCATGATTATAATGGTTTTATACTTTGCAACAGAGAGACAATCTCTCAGAGCTGAATTTACCTGCTCATCTTCCCACTTCCAAAAAGGGGGAGTGCAGTTGTTTTGTAATAAAAAATGTACACACAATAAAAAGAAAAAAGAAAAAGGAAGATAATAACTGAAACACAACTGTTTTAGATATTGGGCAAGAATAATTAAATTTTCTCCTTACACAAAGAAAGTAAAGAACAAGGGGACTTATCAGTCAAAGAACCAGAGTAGAATAAAAATTCAAATGTTTTAGCAAAATCAAATGAGGAAATAAATATAGTTGATCCTCATTACTTGGGGCTTCCATGCTTGTTAGTTTACTAACTGGTTAAAAGTTCATTACAACTCCAAAGCAATACTACTAGCACTTTTTCCAGGAAAACATGTACAGAGTGGCAAAAAGTTTGAGTCACTAAGTGCACATGTTCCCAGCTGAGGTCCAACAAGGTAATACTGCCTTCTTCTTTCAGCTCTGGTGCTAAAAATAAGTGTTTTGTTTTTTACAATTTTTCACATATTTTGTATTTTTTACCAATATTTTCATGTATAAAATGATCCCCAAACACCACACTACAGTTTTGTTTAGTATTCATAAGCACAAGAAGAATATGCTATACCTTTACTGAGAAAGTATATGTGTTACATAAACTTTGCACATCCATGAATTACAATGCCATTAGACAGGAGTTCAGTGCTAATGAATCATGCATATGTACATGGCAAATTATGGAAACAACTGAGATGGCTGTCAACAGACGCATGGACAAAGCAAATGTGATGTATACGCATGGCAAAATTTTACTCAGAGAGAAGAAAAAATTATGTCATCTGCAGAAGAATGTATGGAACTAGAGAATACTATGATAAGTGAGATCAGCCAGTCTCAGAAAGCCAAGAGTGTGTGTTTTCTCTTGTATGTTGAAGTTAGAAAGAAAATAGGACACAAAAGGGACTTCAGATAAATGAGGAGAAAGACCAGTAGAATAGTGGAGGGGGTCTGGGAGAGGGAGAGGGAGAGGGGGAAATGGAGGCTTCATGAAGAAAACAGTTCAAATACTGCTATGTTCATATATGAAGGTATCATTATCAACCTCACTAAGATGCATACGAAGTGAGGTGGGGAGTGGGGGGATCCAGAGGGAAATGCATCAGATGCTGGGTGCATGCATGTTTGTAATGTTTGTATTCCTTTGAACCTCACTATGATATATAATTGCAATATGCCAATAATATATATGATAACCTATATAACATATAAGATAACACATATAAAGTTTATTTTTGAATAAAAACACATAAAGCAATATAATATGTTCATAACTTGAAAATATTGTGTCCATGGGTTTCCTGGAAGCAAACCCTGAATTCCCCTTAGGAGCAATAGTTCTGTTTTAGCCAATTCTGTGTTTGAGGCAACTCGACAGAACATAATTACTGTGCATAACAAGAACTGACTGTGCATTGCCAAGTACAAATCCTTCATCATGATTCAAAGGCTTTACAACATTACTGTCATGTTGAGCCCTCTTCAGTTCTGGTGACGCCACTAATGAGAAGTCCTGTACCTCTGGGCATCCTCAGTTTGCCATTGGAATCATCAGCTACTTTGGGGAATACATGTAGTGTGGCATTATCTTCAATTCAGCATTTATGTTCTATACTCAGAACTGAATGTACTTTATGTGTTTTGACCTTGGAATCAAAATAAGGTAGAAGTTAAGTAACTGATGGGTTTTTTAAATGGGAAAATGAATTAAGGAACATGTAGATTCCTTATCTCCTCTTGAAATGCTTATATTTCAAGACCTCTTGACATCCATCTACCTTTCTTCCTTTTTCTCCTTTTCTTTCCTTACCAGTCTATTTTCACCCACCTTCCCTCTTGTGATTCCTTTTTGTCTCTCTTCCTTCACCATTATTCTTTTCTGATGCCATTTATCATCTCCCATATACACAGCATGAAGCAAAAAACAGAGACTCAACAATTAATCATTTAGTTTTGTGAATACAGACATCCAACACATCAAATTCATTTTGAGAACTCTGGAATGCAAAAATCAAAAGACAAATCTGGGCTGAGACCAGAAAAATCACAGATTCGAGACCAGCCTCAGCAACTTAGTGAAACTTTGTTTAAAAATAAATAATAAAATGGCTGGGGATAACTAGATGTAGACAGCATTGAACAAAGCTTGGTAATTGAACGAAGAGCCCATTCCACTAGGGATTTAGGAACTGAGTAAATTTGGGGTTCTGTTTGCCTTTATGGAATGTTTGCATAATTTGCATTTCACATTTTAATAACTAGCTGGGCTTTGTTAATGGCATGTGCTCACTGGCGGTAACATGCCCTGGTCTAGTATAGACCTGATGGAGCATTCTCCCTCTTTTATTTAGCTGTAAGAGGTTCAGTTCTGATCCATCATCCCAGGATAAGAGCTAGAGAGCCTTGAGTTGAAGAGCAGCTATTTAATGCATCTGAAAGAAGTCTCATTGCTGCTTCCTGATCCACCTAGGGTCCTTCAATGATACTAGTGAGGACGCAATGCACTTTCTCCTGATGTCTCATCCCTTTAGGCACTAACCTATTGTTAGATCCACCATCAATATCTTATTAAATCCATTACTATGTCCTTGGCATTCTTTTAACAGCACTGGCAACTGCATGATAGAATTAAATAAATCATAAGCAAGCAATACAGAACCTGAATTTTATTTTATGTGACTTCCTTACTCAATCCACTACTTACTTTGTCTTTGGTTATAAAAAATAATTAGGTAACCAGTCATTCTTTTTCAATTGGGGGCACTAAGATGGAAGCTTTTTGTAGTTGCTTTCTGTACACTGATTTTAACGTTACAGATTTATCCATAGTCAAACCCTTAACATCAGAGACAAACTGTTTAATTAACCACAATACAGTGAGAACCTGGTCACAGCATTCTCCAAATGCAAACACCAGTTCCAGGTACCTACCAGAAAGTGTTCTCATGATTCCACCACACAGGTACGGTGTAGATCTAAATGCTTTCTTCATTCCTTGCTAGATGGGAGCAGTGTTACTATTTTGAGTTTAACATGCAGTCTGGATTTCTATATTTACAAGCTTGAATAAATCGAACATCTCATTCTGAGAAGTTTTCTGCCCTTTTCTTTCTCTCTTTTTTTTTCTAGCAACATATGAGCCTTTACATTTTTCACCATTTACTGATGCAAACTGCAAGTTTTCTTTTTTTTAGAGCTATGCTGTGGCTAGTTTCCTTGGGCTATAAATACTCCAGCATGGCTCCTTTAAAGAAAGATAAATTATGAATTTGGGGAAAACCAAGTAAAGTAAGGGCCTGATTAAATAATATTATGGCTGAGCAGGGCACAATTCTGCAAATGGAACTTTTAGAGCATGCACCCTTCCATGGGATATGCCCAAGAAGCAGATGGATCTACAGGGTGACAATCTCCAGATAGAGGACAAAGTAACATTATTGTTAGCTGACCCTATCTTGATGAAAATGGTGGATGAAGTTAAGCAGGTCATTGTTAAAGCGACTTTTTCTTCTGTGAGGTAGATCAGTGGGTTGTCTAAGTTGAGCATTGCTATGGTTTCAATTTAGAATGTCCATCTAGACTCATGGAGATAAGGCAGTCAAAGTGGAGGCAGGGCTTGGTTGCTGAGAAGCGGTCCCTGGGGGTGTGGCCTTGGGGACTTTATATAATCCCTCTTCCCCTTGCTCTCTCTCTTGCTTCAGGCCTCCTTATGTTCTTCTCCGTCTGCTTCCCATCACCATGCCCTGGGCTCTGCAGATGTAACCCAGCCTAATGTGGACTGAACCCCTGCAATCTCTGGAACTGTAAGCAAATAAATCACTCTTCCTCTAAGTTGTTTGGCATCAGATGTTTTAGATTTTAGCAGTGAGAATGCTGACTGGAACAAGCACACATCATAATCACCTGGAAGCTTACTGGGCCTGCCCCAAAGTTTCTTACATAGCAGATCTGGAGCTGGGCCTGAAAATTTACATTTCTCCCAAGTCTCCAGGTGATATTGCTGCTTCAACTGTGGGGAATCCCACTTTGAGATCCACTAAGTTAGAGTTTCTTTACCTCAAGATGAAGCAAAACACGAGGTCTGACTTGTAAATAGCCCCTCAAAACCCTCACTCAAGTTTCTGATCTTATCCTTCCTTACCATTATGGTAACAGGCAGTTTCTCATCTGTGCCTAGCTTTCATCCATTGCCAGTGACAGTGCCTCTCCCTCATCCACTGCTAGTGACCATTCTTCAGAAGCTCCATTCTCCAGACTGTGGCCCACAGTCCAGGAGATGAGAGGTGACCAATCAGCTCACTCACCATCCCACCAAATGATCCTCGATAGTTGGAGGAGGAGAAGGGCTCTGAACCATGTCTTATCATATATTCATTTCTTTCTGCACTAGCAAATTATATCTCCGTTTCTGCAGTAGCATACTCCTTTCATAAACCATAGCCTATGACAGCTCCTGCACTTTTCATTGCTCACCTGTACCAATGATTATTCTTTACATCTCTGCTTTTATGTAAATAGATGTGAACCAGAAAGTTGCACAATTACCTTTGAAAAGGGACTCAGATATCATTGAAAGTAACCTTATGAAGAGTGTTTGTGTCCAATCTACCCTTTCCCTCTAAATCATTCTAAATCATTAAATTTACTTAGTCATACTCTCATGTATTATATATGTTCAGCTTTAAGTGAGGTATGTTAGTCTGCCCCTATTTCCCTGTTGCTTAATATTGTTGTTAAATTTTTGGGGGGGTGGGGGAGGTGCTGGGATTGAACCAGGGAGCTACACCTGTTATCCTCAACGTTTCTGTTGTTCCAACTTTGGTACTGAGGAGAAAAACACAGCATGAACTTCTCTAGGGAATTTACTCTCAAAACTGTATTCTTCCTATTCCCCAGTATTTATTTTATGGGGCTTCCATGCTTGGAAAACTATGCTTTATTGAGCCATCAGCATCTTTAGATTGTAAGGATAATGGAAATCTTGCCTGATCATTTTTTGCCTCTTTATTTTAGCTTAGGACAGAATAAATTTGCAATCAGCTTCTAGCTGTTGTTTTGAAACTTTGGGCACTCACGTTAGAATATTAAAGTTGACTTCATTCTTCTCTTTTTAAAGTTTCCCATCTCTTTTTAAATTATATTTTACTTTAAACAGTTCTCTGAACTCTTTCTAATTACCTTTGAAATAGGACTTAGTATAAAACAAAGAAGTGATATTTTTCATAGAAAGGCACCATTCTCCTGCCATTGATATAGAATATAGCACAGGATTTGGGTGCTATGCAGAAAAAGTATTTAATCTTATAAAGAGAAAAATTGTGCCCAGAAGCAGGCTGACAAACTAATCCCATGAACACTAAGGCCCAGGTTTACATTATCCTGGTTGAAACCTTCCATTTTTCTCATTTGGTGCTCATTTACTTGACCCTCCACTACTGAATAAAATGACTTTTCAAGTGTGGTTCATTCTAACCTCCAATAGACTGTGATTCTGTCAAGTTAAACTAATTTTTGTTGTTGTTTGTTTGTTTTTTTGGTGGTGGAAATATTATTAATGTAAAACACCTGGACAAGGTCATTTATAACATATGAAAGACTCTAACAAATTCATACAAAAATGCAATCCACTTGAAAAAAAGGCATTGGATAGTAGTAGTTCATGAACCCCAAATGTCCATAACCCGATTTGTAATAGAGGACAAGCAAGTTATGTAACTGATAAAATAATATCTGTACCCATAAGATTGGAAATATCCGTACTAGGAAAGAATGGGGGAAATTTGAGAAGTATACAAATTGTCATAGACTGGAAGGCCGAGTGAAAGGCATTACGAAAAATTTAAATGCAAAGACAGTATGAGGAATTCTTCTTCAAGGAATCCGTCCTACACAAATATTTGCATGTGTGCACAGAGGCGTGTCTATGCATATCATTGCCCTCAATCATAGTATTGAGGAGGAGGGATAATTAGACTATCCATCAGTAGAAAAATGACTAAATAAACTGTGATTTATTCTGTTGATGGAATAATATGTAGAAGTGTGAGTGCTGATAGCTCTCTATGTGCCAGCATGGAAAACTCTTCAAAACATATGGTTAAAAGCAAGATGCAGAACAATATGAAAATAGTGAAACACATATGTACTGCATAAACTACCCCAGGCAATGTTTGTATATGTATATTTAAGAATGCAAATACATAGAAGAGGGCCTTTTTTATAGCTCTGTCTGTGTAAGGGAGTGGAGTGGGGAGAATAAGAGTGAAGAAAGTCTTTTCTTCCAATTTAATCCTAAACTGTTTGAACTTTTTCACATTTGCATCCTCATATTCTGAAATTTCAGAAAATGACTAATAGAAATACAGAAAAACAGAAATGCAATGTGGGGAATGAGATTAGGGCTAATTTTTATTTTCTTTGAGCTGTAGTTTCCATGTTTTTTTTTAGAATGAATATGTATTATTGTGTAGTTTAAGATGGTTTCACCCCTTCTTTCTGAACATATAAGAAGGGAAGATGGCATGCTATATTTCCATCACTATGACTTTTTTCTCATCCTCTCAACCACTAATTCCATCAGAGAGCATCTCCTCTTCTGCTCCATCTGTACTTTAATCCTTTGACAGAAGGTTTCTGGGTCAGGCTCTCTTTGCTTAGTCCAACACCCAGAATAAGTTCCAGATGAATAAAATCATATTCTTAGAAATGCTCAGTCAGCTTTCCCTTCCTCCAGGAGGATGGAGGAAGAGAAAATGTGAAATGTTTTTTTAATTTGTCCTTTCTGTTGGTAACATCATTACATAACCTAGAGTCTCCATCTCCAAGTGGATTTACCTGGATACCTGGAAATTCCTTTTTTAAAGGAAACATATTTTCTTCCAGTTGTGCCCTCATGGGTAATCTCTATCTCCATTTGGTACAGAGCTTTGACAAGTTGAATTCCTGCCAGCCTCCTCCTTGGATCAGCTCAGTCATACTTTCTCCATAACACCCCATATGGAGGACTTGTGAGCGATTTCCCACGGCCTGCTCACCTTCCATTCCCAGCAAGTCAAGGCATCTATGTGCAGCACATGTTTCTGAGAGTGAAGAGCATTTCACAGAAATAGATACATGAACAGTCTTCCCTTCTCCTCTGCTCCCTGGCCTTTTGTTCCCTTAATGGGGTCTTTTAAGCATACAAAAATATCTCCTTAGAGTAGGCTTCTCAGACTGTGACGCACACACAAACCCCTTGCGTATGCTGTTAAAAACGCAGATTCTAATTCAGGAGGCCTGAGGTGGGGCCAAAGAATTTTCGTTTCTAACCAACTCCCAGGCAATCATCATTCACAGATCATCCTTGGAAGCTTCTAAAGGAAGCTTACTACTCAAGTTTCACCTATGTGTGGGTGAGATGGGACTGGTTTAATTGCAAAACAGAACCTGCCCATTGTTAAAGGAAAGAAAAAAAAAAACTATTCAATGACAATTGTTAAAGCCCAGAAAGGATGACTTTATTCAGACCATCAAGATATGTAGAGGCACCATTGCAATGGTGTTTGGAGAGAGAGAGAGAGAGGGAATTGGGAAATTATAGTCAAGGAGCAGGGTGTGTGTGTGTGGTGGGGGTCAGTGGATAGAAAGTTCTAAGAAAATATCAGGTGAGAGGTGAGGGTGTGAGGAGGGGAGAAAGGGGATTCTGGTTAAACAGAGCTGAAGGATTCTTGCTAAAGAAACACCAAGGTGAAGAGACCTCCTCTAAGGTGTGGCGGAGGATGAAAAAGCCAATAAGAGAGCCAGTATGATCAGATAACCGGGATGGGGGTTCTCGCTAAAGTGATTTAGCAGGGTTCTCTGCTAAAACTAGATTTGACAAGGAAGCGAATGGATGGCTCTAAGAGAAGGTTCTTTCTGAAGCTGGATGAAAACTTGACCAAGCCAAGAGTCTTTGTTACCATGCAATAGTGAATGAGAACTCAAGACATTTTCGAATGCATGGATATAGGTTTCATTTACATTTATATTCTTAAGAATAAACTAGAGGGCCCATACTTTTATAGAAAGACCAGGCTGTGAACTAGGGTTTCCTAGAATCACGGGTTTTGAAGAGCAGCTCAGAAAGTGTATACCAGGGACTTTTGAAAGTCATGTGCTGAGCAGGGGACACTTTTCTGTAATCTGATCAAGAGTAGTTTGCTGTGTGCTGAGCTGTGAATTGCAGGAGGAGGTGAGAAGGGAAAGACAGAGAAGCTGTGCTTGAAAAAATGGCTCCTAGATTTCAAGCTTAGCCCTGATGTGGGATGCTGCTGAGGTGCTTGCTGGCAGCTGGAAGAGCCAGATGCATGGTTATGAATCCTGGTGGCCAAGGTGAACCCTTACCATCTCAACAAGCTATAGGTGTCCTTATCTTTTGGTGCTCACCTGGAAAGTGAGGAATCTTGACATCAAAGGTTTCCAAAGATAACAATGCCACCCCCCCACACACACCTCCATACTCACCTCCCTGTCTTCTGCCAGCAGAATTCAGCCTGTCTCTAATCTAGTTCATTCTTACCAGTCTAGCTCTTTGAGGAGGCTGTCTTAAATGATATCAGGGAATGAGCTCTGGGGCCTTGGCTATATGACCTAAATTTCATTTTCCATTTTTTCTCCCCCAATAATCTTTTAAAATGTTAATTATTTATTGAAATACATAAATCATTCTCATGTTACCATCATCAAAAGTACAAAAAGTTATAATACATATAAAGGTCTCCATCTGCTCAGTTTTCACTCCTAGCCAGTGACTGCTATTAGTTTCTTACTTATCCTTTCTGAAAATATTATGCAATATTGTACAACTGAACACAGACATGTATTATTTGTACATGCTGCCTTTTGTATTTTATTTTTTAATTGGGACATTGTAATCCTATATCATGATGAAGTTCAGTTATAGAGGTTTACATGCACACAGAACTCAGTGAGCCCTCCCCCAGCTCCCACCCCACTTTCTCACCCTCCCTGTGCACAACATTATGATTAGCATTGATACATTTGTGAATGTACATCACGTCCATTGCAGTATTTCCATTATCAAGTCCCCCTCCCTCCTCCTGTCGTCTTCCCTTGGGTCCCCTTCATCACTCCACTAGAGTTTCTCCTCCTTTGTCTGAAGTCCCTCCTGTGTCCCAATTTCTCCCTGGCTTCCACATATGAGGGAAAACATCTGACCTTTCACTTTTTGTGACTGACTAATCTCACTTAGCATAACATTCCCCAGTCCATCCATTTTCCTGCAAATGGTGTAATTTTGTGCTTCTCTATGGCTGAGCAGAATGCTGCTTTCTAATGTAAATGGGAACCAACTATGTATTCCGGTGGTTTGTCTTTTCACTTAAAATATACCTTGGAGAATTTTTGTTATCAATACATAGTAGCTTCCTTAGTCTTCCTTAACATCTGCATAGTGGTACAATATATAAGTGAACCATAATTCTTTATCATGTTTCCCATTGAGGAAAATCCAAGTTGTTTCCAATTCTTTGCCAGTATATACCTGCTGAAATGTAACCTCATAAACAGCATTTCATGTGCACGCAAGAATGGCCTTAGGATAAATTCCTGGAACTGGAATTCTTGGATCACCAGCTATTTTACTAAAACACCTTGCTTATGGGTTGTACCAATTTATTCTTTGAACAGTAATATATAACCATCTCCATTTACCATTAGCCTAACAATACATGCTATCTAATAATTTGGATAATTGACAATCTGATAAGAGAAAAAAATCTCAATGTAGTTTTTGGTTTTTTTTTTTTTCTTTGCAGTACTGGGGATTGAACTCAGGGGCATTCTACCTCCAAGCTCTACACCCAGCCCTATTTTTTATTCTTTATTTTGAAACCGAGTCTCACTAAGTTGCGGAGTGCCTCACTAGGTAGCTGAGGCTGGCTGCGAACCTGGATCCTCCGGTCTCAGCCTTCCGAATGCTGGGATTACAAGCGTGCGCCACTACGCCCGGCTTCAATGTATTTTTAAAATCTTTTTTTTTTAAGTCTAAATATACAGAACAAAGTACACAAGTCACAAATGTACAGGAAATGAAATTTCAAAGTGAGCCCACTAGTGCATGTAGGTCAAGATACAGTACCCCAGAAGACCCCTGAGCACCCCTTTCAGTCACTTCCTTGTCCCTCAGGTAACCTTTACCCTGTGTGATAATGTATCAATTAATTTGCCTCGTCTTATAAAAGTGAAATCACACAGAATATGCTCTTGAGAATATGGCTTCTTATGCTCAGAAGATAGCTTCATGAAATTTGACTCTCCTGTTGGAAGTCCTTGCCTTACTAATCTCTCAAAGCCAGAGCACCTATCACTCAGCTTTCAGGCTACTCAGCCTGAATCGATAACTTGAGGAACTTCCATTGGACTTCAATGTTAGGTTCTGGCAGTTGTTTGAAATGTCTCTTTTGCTTGTTCTAAGCCCTTTAACAGTTATTATGTTTTGTCTTTACCTGGGGGTGCTTTCTCCCGGTTGAGTCTTGGCATTCTGAATCACTTTCCTGGAATCAGTCATAGGGGACTCAGAATCAGGAAAAGCTCTAACTGACTTTCAACATTTACTTGGAGGCACATCCAGGAATAGAATTTGCAGAATGGCATACTTTTAGCCGTGCAAGCCTGAAAATGCTATTAAGGGACTGGGCAATTGCTGTTTTTAAGACCTTTCATCCTTTCATTTAAAACTTTTCACCTTTCTCATTGTTTCAATCAGGATCCTTACTGCTGTGATCTAAATACCTGACATACGCAATGTAGAGGAGGAAAGTTTTATTGGGGATCATGGTTTCAGAGCTTTCAGTCCACAGGGCCGGTTCCAAAGCATAAATGGCAGCAGTGGCAGGGTGCATGGTGGGAAACTGAGCTCACATTATGGTGGCCAGAAGCAGAGAGAGGGAGAGGAGACATACATAGTCCCGTGGACATATACAGTCCCCAAGATCATCCTAATGACCCACCTCCTCCAGCCATGCCCCACCCAATACACCCACTCAAATTATTAATCCATCAAGGGGTTTTCCACTGATGATATCAGAACCCTCATGATTCAATTATTTAACCTCTGAACATTTTTACATTGCCAATACATGAGCGTTTTCAGGGAACATTCTGTATCCAAACCAGAACACTCATGAATAAGTTACTGAAGACTGCCTTCCTTCCCTGCACCAAAAGGAGGCAGTAGAAGTACTGGCAAATACCCTAGTGTGCAAGTGGTTTATCCCCATCAGAAGTCCAGTTGAAGCATATTTCCTCAATTAAGAGGTATTGGGAGGTGGAGCCGACTGGGAGGTGTTTGTGCCAGGTTGACTGAGCCTTCCCAAATGAATTAATGGATTAATTTTATCTTGAAGGAATGAGTTTTGGATCTCATGCGATTGGACCAGTTACTTGAAAGTGGGTCATCCACAAGGGTCCAATCCCCTTTGTCCTCTCTTCTCTTCTGCAAGTCCCATAGCCCTTCTGTTATGAGGTCCTCCCCAGAGGCCCCACAGATGCTGGCTGTGTGCTTTTGGACTTCCAGAACCACAAGCCAAAATAAACCTCCCCTTTATTAAGAATTGTTCAGTCTTGGGTATTCTTTTGCAGAAACAGAAAACAAACTAAGAAAGCAAGTGATTGTTTTTCATAAAATATGCTTAACAGAAAAAGTTCTTAAATCAAAAGAACCCTGGAGACTTTCATTCAAAGGTTCCTTCATCTTCCAACTTTTAGTGGTTGCCCAAATAGCTCAACCCCATCCCTTCCCACTTTCTATTCCTTATGATTTGATCCCTCCTAGCATTTCTGCAGATGTCTGAGGATCTTCAACTCTTCTACTATTCTGATAAATCCACAGGACATTCAGTTTTCGAACATCTTCTAGGTTCATTCTTGTTGGCTAGCTCTATATTGGAGAATTCCCCATTTCCATCTCACCATTGAGTACCAGAGAGTGATATTAAACATAACAAATTATATTTCCATTCGATATTTGGCGAATTATTTGTTGTATCCATTTTTTGTTTTCTTCCTTTTTAAAATATTTGATGCTTTTAGCACATATTTCCATTTATTTATGTTTTTGTCTCTATTTCTAGGATCTCTTTTTATATTATGGAGATTTGCTTTTTTTTTCATGGCATGCCTTCAGGATACTTTTATAAATTTTCATTTGTGTTTTAATGTACTCAATTTAATTAATTTTAAATTGTCTTTAAAATCTTGAAGTAGCCTTCATGTGGACATAACAGATTCTTTTATTGTGCTCTTGTCTTCTGTTTGGTAATTATTTTTTCGAGCTTCTTGGTTGAAATTCATTGATTTTTGCTCAATCTTGTTAATTTTGATACATGCATCATGCTTACTTTATAAAAAAATTTAAACTTCTTTCTACGATCTTTAATATTTTAAATAAATCATCTCATCTTTATAGATTTGGCTGATTCCCTGGGATACCACCTGGATATAATACCCCCCCCTTTTTTTAAATTTGTGCAATTCTATGGAAATGAAAATGGTGAGATTTTCTGTTTCTTATTAAGTCAATTTTGTTAAAAGTTTTTTACTAGAGCTAGTCTACTTACACGTTTTGATATATTGTATAGAGCTGAATAATAGTGTATTTTAGGATTTTTTCTTAACATCATAGTTTATGTAGCTAATGTTTCCTCTTTCTGTTTTGTGTAATCATACTTTTTTCCTATTTAAATTATCTCATGATTTAGTCTTATTGGTTTTTATCAAGTAATAGCTTTAGAAAATTTATAAATTTAATATTTTTCTATTTTCAAATATACTATTTCTCCTTTTTTTTTTTTTGTGGTACTGGGGATTGAACTCAGGGGCATTCTACCTCCGAGCTACACCCCCAGCCCTATTTTTTATTCTTTATTTTGAAACCGGGTCTCACTAAGTTGCAGAGTGCCTCACTAGGTAGCTGAGGCTGGCCGCGAACCCGGATCCTCCGGTCCCAGCCTCACGAATGCTGGGATTACAAGCGTGAGCCACCACGCCCGGCTCTATTTCTCCTTTTACTTTTATTAATTCTTCCTTTTATCTTCTTTTGGATTATTTATTGAGCCAAATGGTTTCATTCTTGTCTACTGATGCTATTACTTGAGGCTATGAACTATTTTCTGACTTAGCTATACTGAATTATTCTGACAAATGGTATTTGAATTAGAAAATATTTTTGTTGGCGTTCCCCTTTTGATCTATAAGTTGTTATTGTAATTTCCAGGAGAAAAATAATTTTTGTTTTATGAAATTGCTGTTAGTTTTTAGTTTTATTGCACTATGATAAAAATAATATCTGTACTATTTAGCATTTTGGAGTATATAATTTTTTTACTGTGTCAATTTGTAGGGTCAGTTTTTAAGACTGCACTGTGGGCACAAGGAAGCAAGTTTTATCTCTGTTTTCAGAGTACAAAATTTTAAAGAGGGCAAATTAGTTATAGTAGTTAGCTGCTTTGTGTGTGTGTGTTTATGTGTGTGTGTGTGTGTGTGTGTGTATGTGTGTGTTTATGTGTGTGTGTGTGTGTGTGTGTGTGTGTGTGTGTGTGTGTGTGTTTTGTCCTTGACTACCATCAGCCAGGAAAGGTGAATTACAGTTGAAACTACATGTATGATTTTCTTATTCATTGTATCTGGAGTTTTTACATTTATAAATCTTGAATCTTGACTATATTATTTGGAACTTAGACATAATCTTATGGCATTATTTTAAAATGTCCTTAGCATAACAAAGTGCCCTTCTTAGTCTTAGTTTTGTGACTTGAATTCCAGCTTCTTTACCATGAATATTATGAGTAATCTTTTTTTTTTTTTTTTTTTTTTTACTTGAAGGGTCATAACTATTTAGTATACGTTGCCTGTCCACTTATTTATTTTTAAATATATTTTTGTATTTTGAAATAGTTACAGAATTGCAGGAAGTTGCACAAAAATGTACAGGGAGAGCCAGTGAACCCTTCACCCAGCCTTCCCCAACAGTAATGTACCACATAAGTGCAGTATTATATAAAACCAGGAAGCTGACAGTGGTACAATCCACAGAGATAATTCGATTTTGCCCATTATAAACATACTAATTATTGTGAAGTGCATTCAGTCTTACCCAGTTTTACCACATGTATATTTTCACATGTGGACTATGTAAAAAAGAAGATACAGAATTATACCATCACCATAAGGTCTCCTACTAGCTCTTTATCCCCCGCCCCACCTCCTTTTATCTTAAATCTCTGGTAGTTAAATCATCTGTTCTCCATCTCTATAATTTTTTCTAGGACATTAGAATTAAAACCATACAGTATATAAATTTAAGATTGGCTGTTTTCACTCACCCTGAGGTTTGTATAAGCTGTTGAGTTATAATAGATAGTTTGTTCCTTTTTATTCCTTACTGGTATTTTGTGGTGTGAATGTGTCACTTTGTTTAACCATTCACAAACTGAAGAACATTTGGGTCATTTCCAGGTGTAAGCTCTGATGCATAAATATGCTATGAATATGCATATACAAGTTCTTGTATGAATATAAGCTTTAATTTAACTGGGATAAGTGACCAAGAGTATAACTGTGAATCATATGGTAAATCAGTTTTCAGTTTTAAAAAATTGCCAATTTCCCAGAATATCTGTACCATTTACATTTTTATCAGCAATGTATGAGTGTTACAATTTCTCTGAAACTTCATCAGTATTTGATGTTATAACTATTTTATTTGATTTATTATATAGGTATGCTGTGATATTTTCTTGTGATTTTAATTCACAATTCCTTAATGGTTAATGATGTTGAACATCTTTTCATGTGAGTATTTATCACCTGTTTATCATCTTAGTCTATGTCTTTTTTATCTCCTCCTCCTCCTCCTCCTCCTCCTCCTCCTCCTCCTCCTCCTCCTTCTCTCTCTCC
>PVLC010006191.1:0-71007 GCA_004027655.1 Graphiurus murinus | reverse complement strand
ATGATTTTATTCTTCTTTATGGCTGAGTAAAATTCCATTGTGTACATATCCCATAGTTTTGTAATCCATTCATCTGTGGTTGGACATCTTGGCTGCTTCCATAGTTTGGCTATTGTGAATTGAACTGCTATAAACATAGATACACATGCATCGGTCTGATAATTTGGTTTCCATTCTGTTGGGTATATACCCAGTAGTGGTATTGCTGGGTCATATGGTAGGTTCACTCCCATTCGTCTGAGGATCCTCCATACTGTTTCCCACAGTGGTTGCACAAGTTTGCTTTTAAAAGACATTTTTCATCATCTTCTGGCTTCTACTATAGCTGCTGCCATTTCTTTATATTTTATCTGTGCTTTCTTCGTTTTTGGTGAGCTGCAGTTTCACAAAAGTGTGTCCAGATATGTGGTTTATTGTTGCTATCTACCTAGATCTCAATGAGTTCCTCTGAATCTGTGTTCTAGTTTGTCCTCAAAATTGGGAAATCATCTGCCATTATGTTTTTTCTAGACTAGAATTTCTTCATTATCCATTTTTTTTGGAAAAGTATGTCCACACATAAGCCAGATCTTTTAACTTTAGTCTTTTGTAGTCTCTATTTCATGTTTTACAAATCTTTACTCATGTTATATTCTGAGTCATTTCTTCCACTCTGTTTTCCAGTTGTGAATTCTCTCTTCGGCTGTATCTGATTTGCGATACTTTCAATTGAATTTTTAATTTCAGCAATTGTATTTTTCAATTCTAGACCTTTTGTTAATCTTTTTAGATTTTATCAACTTTGCCTGATTAATTTCCATAGTGTTTCATTCCTTCTTTATATATTCACCTTCCTTTTTGTTTTACTTTAAACATATGAGGAATTCTTACTTTTTATATTCTAAGATAAAAATCCTGATATCTAAGGTCTTTACAAGTATTATCCTGCCCTTTGTTATTTATGTTCTTTCTTGGTATTAGTGGTTTTACTTCTTGTTTTATTATTTTTTGTTTTTTGTGAGGTCAAGGTTGATCAATTTTTTTTCTATGAGGCTATTCCCAGCCCTACATTGAGAGTGCATGCCCCCAGAAAAGATTTGCAGTGAATTAAGGCATCCACCAATTAGCACTATTCATGAGGGGATGATATAAATTCAGAGCCAAGCCTACACTAGAACTAGTGTGTCTATGAACTACTAGTAGAGATATTTTTATTTAATTTTTTAAAAATTGAGGTAAAATTTATATATCTAAAATAAATCATCTTAAAGTGTTCTTCCAGTGGCATTTAATATATTCACAGTGCTGTGCAACTATCACCTTTATTTAGTCCTAAGACATTTTCATAACTCCAAAAACAAACCTGACACTCAGTGGTTCCCAGTTACTCTCCTTTAGTCTCCCCTATTCCTGGCACTAATGTGTTTTCTATATCTATAGAATTATCTATTCTGAATATGTCATATAAATGGATCCATATGATATGCAATGTTTTGTATTTGACTTCTTCAAATTGGCATAATATGTTCTAGGTTCATTTTTTTTTTTTTTTTTTTTTTTTTTTTTTTTTTTTTTTTTTTTTTTTTTTGCGGTACTGGGGATTGAACTCAGGGGCATTCTACCTCCGAGCTACGCCCCCAGCCCTATTTTTTATTCTTTATTTTTGAAACCGAGTCTCACTAAGTTGCGGAGTGCCTCACTAAGCAGTTGAGGCTGGCCGCGAACCCTGATCCTCAGGTCTCAGCCTCCCGAATGCTGGGATTACAAGCGTGCGCCACCACGCCCGGCTTCTAGGTTCATTTATGTTATAACATCTATCAGTACATAATTCCTTTTAATCGTTAAGTTTGATTGTATGCACGTACCACTTTTTGTTTTTCTGTTCATTCATTGATAGATAGACATTTGGATTACTTCTACCTTTAGACTACTAAGTGTAGTGCTGCTATTAACATTCAAGTACATGTTTTTTATTTAATTTATAGTTCACCTTGTGTCAGTATTACCATCTCAAAACTATCAAATTTAATTCACGAACACAGGATGCTTTCCCATTTATTTACATCTTCTTTATTTTGGCAATGTTTTATAGTTTTTAGTATACAAATATTGTACCTCTTTAGTAAATTTGTTTGTAAGAGTTTTATTTTTTAACAATTTAGTAAGATGTATTCTTAATATTTTTTCTAATTTTTTCATTGCTACTGTATGAAACTATAATTGATTTTCACATGTTGATCGTGTATCCTGCTGTTTTGCTGAATTTATTAGCTTAGATTTGTTTTTGTTTTGTCTTTCCCCCCCTACATCAAAATAAGTAAAAGAGTCAATTTTCCTTGATAATTTTTAAAAGGTAGCTATTTTGTTTTGTTTCTAGCTAACCATTTCACTGAGGATTTTTTTGGAGTTCCAGTTTTATATGAATTTCTGGCAGATACCTGGAGGCTCAAAGTTTTGTCTATTGTTACCACATGTGGTCTATTAATATCAAAGCTTATCTTCAGATGGTCCTGGAAATCACAATTAATTCAGACAGTGCACCTTGTTCTGGATTTATGTATTGACTTAGTTTGACCTTTTTTTGCTAGCTCAGCAGTGTGAGTGAATGTGGGTATGTTGGCATGAGTTTGTGTATTTCATTTAGAATTTGAAATGTTTCTCAATAGATGGATTTAAAGGATATTTGATATACTACTACTAAACAGATATTACTTTACACACACATACACACACACACACAGAGTTATGGAACATGCAAGAGATACAATAACGAACCACTGGTTATTACAGGTGGGAAATATAATGAATATATTGAAACTATACTTTTGGGAAATTCAGTGTAAAAATGTATCCTGCCTGAGATGCAAGATTTTACCTGAAGTAATCTCTCCAACCTCACTGTAACACTACCCCCTCCCTCCATAACATGGTCCACTGACATGGACAACAGCAACAACACTGATAAGAACACTGTATCGTTTTTGATGCATTATTTAGAAATGATCACCTTGGTTTACCATTTTCAATTTACATATTCCACTGTTGTCCATTAATTGATGTTGAAGCCAGACCCATTAAAAGTAACCCAAAGCTATGTTCAAATACCTTTCTGTGCTGGATTCCTATGTGTGAAAGCCTGGTGGTATTTAAAGACAAGTAGAAGAATCAAGTTCCAAGGAACTGCCTCCTCCCCAGAATGCTTATCAATGGGCAAGCTCAGCCTAAACCAACATAACAAAGTCCAAGATAAATGGATATTCATAAAGAAAATGCCCAAAGTAGGACTTGAAAGTAAAGATTCTGTTGAAGCAGACTGTGATGCCATTTATTTATTGATCCAGCCCAAGAATTGATCATCTGTGTCTGTTCAACTCTGATTTTAATCTATTGAAAATCTAAAAAAGATTTTCCTAAACTTTAAATGCTCTTCATTCAGAATAACTAGCTATTTAACTGTTTGTCTACATGCCTTTATATAGAATTTTTAAATATGTCAAAAATATATTCATCAGACACATAAATTAGATAATAATGCTGATAAAAGTGTTATCCATGCCTCATAAAATGTTCATATATGCAATTAAACCATTGTGTTTAACCAATTTTAGACATGAATTTGTTTTGTTCACTTACTACATTTTTGTCCCATAAGCAAATGTCATTCTGTGCCTTTGGATTTGAGACATTTGGGGCTTTCTTCTGCTTTCCAACATAGTCTTACTGTTACTATAGTTTGGGTCAAGCTTACTGTACATCAACGCAGTAGTTATATCATTATATTATAAGCAACTAATTGTATTGCTTGCGCTAATGAATTATTCATGGCATAATCACATAAATACACTCCACACTGATGCTTTATTTTGCATACTAATTTTAACATGATGAATTTTTCACATTTTGATCTACAGATGATCTCAGATGATGACCTGTTTGTGGATATAGGGGTTTACATTGACCTCAGCATCCCATCTTTTTCTCTAAACATTACTTCATAATGTGTATATTTCACAAGGGTGATACAGGTCATTCAGAGTCAGGGCCCTGCTAATAATTTCTTTTAAGGCCCTCCAATTATTTCTTATTAACAGAATTTCCAAAAGATTATTTTTTTCAACACACAGCATTGTGTTTCCCTGGAACTTCCAAACAGCAGATACTCTGCCTTTCATCTTCCTTAACTTCCCAAGTTCATACTCAGGATACTCAGTCTTGCTCAATCCCTGGACTTTTCATTTAATTGCTCTTTTCTCACTTGTATTGTTATCCATTCCTAACAATAAATCCCTTATAGATAATCCTGAAGTTTTATATGTGAAGACACAATTTACCATTGACCAGTGGTTGGGTATACTAATGGTATCCCTTACTCATCCTTCTCACCTCAACCCCTCACACAGTTGTGAGATTAATCTTTCTACAACCACTAATTAAAACATATGCTTTTCTATACCAAAGTCTGCCACAGACTATTACTCACTACCCACACAACATCTCTGCTTAGCTTTCAAGTCTTCCCTAAGGCATCTGCTCATCCAGTGTTCTTATTCCATAGAAACCAATCTACTTATCTCTCTGGGAACATAGCAAGTTCATACCACTTTTTTTTTTTTTTGCGGTACTGGGGATTGAACTCAGGGGCATTTTACCTCCGAGCTATACCCCCAGCCCTATTTTTTATTCTTTATTTTGAAACCGAGTCTCACTAAGTTGCGGAGTGCCTCACTAGGTAGATGAGGCTGGCCGCGAACCCGGATCCTCCGGTCTCAGCCTCCCGAATGCTGGGATTACAATTCATACCACTTTTGATACTTTTTTTTTTGGGGGGGGGAGGCCCTGGCTATGTTCTTCTAATTTAACTTGTACCTACAACATACTTGCCATTCTCTCAAGTCTTAGCACAAATGCAGTCTAGGTTGTAAATTTTTTTTTTTTTTTTCAGTACTGGGGATTGAACTCAGGGGCATTCTACCTCCGAGCTACACCCCCAGCCCTATTTTTTATTCTTTATTTTGAAACTGAGTCTCACTAAGTTGCGGAGTGCCTCACTAGGTAGATGAGGCTGGCCGCGAACCCGGATCCTCCAGTCTCAGCCTCCCAAATGCTGGGATTACAAGCGTGCGCCACCACGCCCGGCTTGTAAATTATTTTTGAACTACCACAACTTTCAACAATTTTCCCTGATTCTCCTTACCAGTTACCATACTTCAGCACCTTATCATATACTTCCTTGTGTTTTCATTTGGTTCCATTTCATGTAGTTCCTTACAAGATTACAAACTGTTTGCATATCTGAACCATACTATATACTAATTCTATTTCTTCCTTTGAGGGGATGAAAAATTTGTGCTGCCCAGTAGAATCTAACACATCTTAAGTGCTAATAAACATTGATTTTATTTGAATCACTATTAATGTCTATCATGGCAGGGATTGACATGTACACAGTACCATTAAAGTGGACCCAAATTACCAACCTATATTTTAGATGATGGGTGATACTTTAAGAAAACATATTTATCATAAAATATAATAATGATTTTTAATGAGTCTGAAGGTGTAAAACTATTTGGCCTCTTTTTCCTAATTGGAAATATTTATCAACCTTTAGGATGTCAGAATAGCACTCTGTGCTATCTATTTGATTGCAAGGGTGGATATTGCTCATCTGGCTGTCTGACCAGGTGTTCCCTTCATTCTTGAAATTGTGAAATAGCATTGAATGGATGAGTACCTCATTTGGAGGAGAAGAACTATCCTGTAGTAAAAAATATCAAAGGAGCAACATCTTTTCACTGCCATAGTTTAAGAAATAATAACAACAACCAGTATGTCTACACACTGAAATATGTATTGATGCATGCCGTTACACAGATTTGAAAGGTTTCTTTTATAGTCTCAGATTTCAATGCTTCAAATTACTGAAAAGATGATTTGTAAAAATCAATGTTTCCTTAAAGATATGCAAAAATTAAACAGAAAATTTTATCAAGGGAAATTAGAAATCATGTCTGTTAAAGTTATATATAAAATGTCCCCTAAAGTGCTCTTTTATTAATATTCAGAGTTTATATAGTTGGGTCATGAGTGTTGTAATCTCAGCAGTTAATAAATTCATTGTAATGAATTTACCTGGGTGGCACCTGGTAGGTCAGTAGGTTATGGCTGGAGGAGATGGTCCCTGGGGGTGCAGTCTTGGGAAATTCTATATGGTTCCTCCTCCCCCTGCTCTCACTCTTTCTTCCAGCCTCCACAATGTGAGGAGCACAGCCTATGTACTCTCCCTCGCTTTGCCTCCTGCTGCCATGCTCTGAGATCCAAGGTCCCCAGCCTCATGCGGACTGAACCTGAAACCGTAAGAAAATAAATCTTCTTTCCTTCAAGTTACATGGTCAATATTTTAGGTTATAGCTGCAAGAATACTGACAGGAACAATGTCTATTTTCTTATGTGTGCTCAGAGCACAACATAGTGTCTAGCACCTAGTAAATGTCTCTTGGATACATCGATGAATAAATATGTGTGGTCATAAATTTAAATATAACCTGAGCATTGTAAAATTCACCTACCATTGATTACATAAATATTTCCATTGATATTAATATCTTAGATGTATTTTTCCTGAGCCATACTCTTGATTAACTACACAAAGTCAAGTGTTTTTTAGACTCTCTTTTATCCACATATTTCTGACATCCCCAGTGGCATTAGTCTTTGTTGCTTGCTACTGTGGCTGGCAAGTTAGGAAACTTGAATCCATGGAAGAAATTTTCTTAGGTGAAAATATCATTTCTGTGATCACTCCTTTCATGAACACAAGGAAAATTTTCCATGCAACATGCCAGTGAAATTGGGCCTGTGAATTCATGACCAAAGGTGGAGGGTCGTTGGGTAATAAAAGGATGCCCTTTCTGTTAAGCTTAGCTAGTTTTCCCAATGGCAATTTTGTTTGAGCCCAAGGATTGGGGCACTGAGTCACCCACACTGTCTCACTCCCTTGTAGCTAGAATACTGGGATCCTAAGGCCCAGGCCCCAACCCCAGCTCCACTGCCAGGCCAAGCCTTCTCTCACCTTCATTCTTCCCACCTGTACCACATGGTGGATCTGGGGCCCTAGTGTCACTGAAGTGAGAACGGGCACTGTCTGAAATGCAAGACATTTCTTAACTCTGCTTGGTTAATCTGCCATGTTTAGAATATGATTCAGAACAAAATCTTTACATGCAAAGTTGGAAGGACAATGTCCCTTCTCTGGGATCCTTAGCCAGGGGTCATAGAATTAGGCTGCTTGAGTTCCAAAGTGCTGTCCTGTTTGTTTGATGGGCATTTAATTTACCTGTGGATTAGGGTTGTTCCGTCCACTTTCTATAATCACCTGGCCAACTGTGCCTACATCTATTACCCCTTATTACTACCCGGGCACTAATGCTGGCTCTAGCCACTGGGTTAGACCACATGTCTCCCTAAGGTGAATTATGTCTTATCCTTCTCATTCCTTTGGTGTCTGAGATCACTCTCTCCCACCTCCAAACCATCATAAATAGCTAGACCCTTCTGGTAGATGGATTTATGTCCTACTTTCATCCCTCAAGTCTTTATGCAAAGAAGAGATCACAATGTGAGTGAAAAGGTGGTGGTATGGTTTGAACATTTGTGTTCTCTCCAAAATTTGTGTTAGAGCTCAACCACCAATGTGAGAATATTAACTTTTGTTAATGTTCTTAATTAATATGGGGGCATTTAGGAGATGATTAAGTCTTGAGATCAAAGCCCTCATGAATGAAACTGATGAGGTTATAAAAGGAATGGAGGGAACTGACTAGGTCCTTTTTACCTTTCTTTCTCTTCTGCCATGTTGAGGGTTCAATCTCCATTCTTGTTTGGCCTCTCTCTTTCCACCATGTAAGGATGGCACCACAAGAAGGCATCAACAATGGAGAAGGCCCTCATCAGATACCAAGCCTGCTGGTACTTTGATCTTGGCTTTCCCAGCCTCTAGAACTATGAGAAAATACATTGATATTGTTCATAAAATACCCAGTGTTGCGTGTTTTGTTACGGCAGCCCAAATAGATTAATTCCAGTGCCTACTGTGAAATGCTAGAGTTGTGCTATGTTAAATGTACCTATAAAACAAAATAGACAAAACGTCTTGGGATATGCAGGTCCATGGTTTGAGGCTACTCAAAGAGAAGAGTGAAGCTGGTGAGAATTTTAGTGAAGGATGCAGCTGCACACTGTGGAACATGTCCCACACAGTTCTGCTTTGCAGGGAAATGGTGCATGCTGGGAGGGTCGAGTACTAGCTGCAGCTATACTCATTTTATCTTTAATTATTTTCCAAATTAAAACTTTTATATTTAGATTCATGTAACATAAACTTTAAAATATTAATCTGATATTATTCCATTATAACCCCAGAATTTTCCAGATAAAGCGATGAATCACCCTTCTAGCATCTTTTTTTAACTGAGATATCTTAAATCACCTTCACAATGAAAACAATTATTTCAGGTGGGATGGGTAGCTCAGCGGCAGAGCACTTGCCAAGCATTGTCCTGCACTGAAAAATAAAATTTCTACTACATCTCAATTCATGTTTGTGCACATCTTTAATTTACCACTCATAAGGAATTTTACTGAATTCAATCATTTTATCTTGAAAAGAAGTGAAAGTTTACATGAAACTTTTGTAAAGCTGGCCAAAGTTTACTTTGGGGTAATATCAAGCCATAGTATTAGTGCTTCATCAAGAAGAAAAATTAATGGGTACATATTTTTCAGAGGGAACATGACAAGTATGCACTATATTAATGTGCTGGATGCAAGAACTGCTTACTATTAATTGTCAGGTAAACTACTAGAGACCAAAGAGAAAAAAAAAAACAAAACAACAACAACAACAACAAAACAAAACAAAAAACTGTTCTTCGTGTATGATTTTGGGCATTGGCAAAAAGTTAAAGAGACTCTGTAAGAAAAAGGACTGCAGAATCACCTCATAGGCCTTATGATGTAGAAGAAAGGGAAAATAGGAAAGGAACACTTGAATGATGGAGTCCAGAATTAATTACAAGAAGCAGAGATTGAGTGCTGATCCTTATGCTGCTCCAATTGACAGATATTTTAGTGACTAGCAGCTGTCGGATCCTTGAATCACATCTATTGGGTATCCATTGTGTCTACCTTTATAAATCGTCAGGTAGTGTTACCTCTTATTCAGATACTGGGAGCTTTTTCACAGTCCCAGGAAATAAGAGTCAGAAGTAGAACTCTAATCTGGGGCAAACTCTACAATTTATACCTTTTATTATTTTTTGCCTAAATACTAGAGAATAGTTTAGAAATTTGAACATTTAATAGGGGAAAACATACCCTAAAGTCAGTCTCCAATTCTGAAAAAGCATTTTCTAAAAAGCAGCATCATCACTGTCATCATCAGGAAGAAAAGTAGATCAATCATCTCGATGCACTTGGCTTAGTGCTAGCAGTAGCTTTAAAGGAATTAATAGATTAATTCCCCTGACTATGGTTGCAGAATCACTAAAAAGGCATTGAGAAAAACATTATTTTTAAAGTAATTTTCCCATGATTTTGAAACGTAACCTTTACTGGAAACTTCTAAAACTTTCTGTTCAATTTTTGTGATTTAGATTATGATCATAAGGTAGAAATGAATTTCTTATTTAAAAGTTTAATTACATATATACGCATGTGTGTATATATATGTTTATAGTTGCGCATTACTTAATAATGTGGATATGTTCTAAGAAATGCAAAATTGTTTGGCAATTTCATCATTGTGTAAATATTAAGTGTAGTTATATAAACTAGGAAGGCTGTGTTGTCACTAGGTGATATAAGCTTATGGGATGACTGTCTATAATGGACAAAATATCTTTATGTGGTACCTAACTCTGTCTGTGTGTGTGTGTGTGTGTGTGTGTGTGTGTGTGTGTGTGTGTGTGTGTGTTAACCTCAATTTAATTGTCTTAGAGTAGGGCTTGGTATTTATGTTAAAATATTTATTTAAAAGATATTGTTCTAATACCAAACATGTCTTATGTTTACCCTATTTGGACAATAACCAAGTATGAAGTGAAGCCAATTTGACTCAACTGAGATTGTCTGGCCAGCTTTGAGAGTAAAGAGAAAAGAAAGAAAAGGGGGAGAAGGGTTTTATTAAGGTGATTGGGTACCTAGAAAAGAACAGGTAGGTTTGCCAGATTTAGGAGACAAAAAATACAGGACACCCAATTAAACTCAAATTTCAGGTAAACAAGACATAATTCCTTTTTAGTATAAGTATTTCCAAAATATTTTATGGGATACACTTGTATTTTTAAAATTACCCATTGTTTATTTAAATTCAGATTTAACTGGGTGTCCTATATTTTATCTGGCAACTCTTGACGAAGGTTTCTGCAGGACAAATATAACTAGCACTGGGTTCCAGTTGCCACGTGTCTTTCTTGATCAGATTGGCAGGCTGCTCCTGGGCTGAAGTAGAGGCTTAAAATTGAGGCCACTTTTGCTCGCTGCTTAATAGTGACAAGCTATTGATAGCCAGGCGTTGCCAAATTCTCATTAGTTTCTGAAAGTCAGGAACTACATTTAGAAAAAGGCAGCTCACTTATGGAGAGGTCATCTCTCCAATAACCTCAAGTACCAGGAACACAGCTGAAACCCAGGAAGCGAGGGGGGAAAAAAGGCCTCTAAGGATTCAAAATAGAAACCATGTGCTAAAGCTCAGACTCTTTTCTCTGAGAAGAGGCCCTCAGACCTGCACTCAGTGTAATTTATTCTTTTTTTAGACATCATCCATGCAACTTAGGTTGTCTGATTCCCCAACCAACAGAGACTAAAAGGAGGAAATTATTGAGTGGGCAGGATGGCTAGGTAGACTGGAAGGTCAACCACATGGAAGAAAATCTAGAAAACATACACACTATATACAATGATCTCCATACAGTTTCAGAACAAATTAAACCAAAATGGCATCAGTGGTTACTTCTTTTCTTTCTTTCTTTTTTTTTTGTAAGTACTAAGGATTGAACTCTACCTCAGAGCTACATCCCTAGAACTATTCTATTTTTTTTTATTCTGAAACAGGGTCTATCTAAATTGCTGACGCTGGACTCAAAACTGCAGTCCTCTTGCCTTGGCTTCCCAAGTACCAGTATTACAGGCATGCACCACTAAGCCCAGCTCATTATTTCTTAATGTGAATTTACAAGTGGGTTTATTTTCTTCTTTCATTTCTTTGTATTTTCTAAACCATTTACATGTATGTTTATAATCAGGCAATGCAGATATTTTTGTTAAATAAAATTTAAAACTCATTCCTTGACTCTCCGGGGAGAGCTCCCTTCTCCTATCAATTATGAGCATTTACCAAATGGTAAATATAAACCAAGTGTTTGTCTCCCTCCCCCACTAGATTGCAGGTTGTATAAGGGCAGGGTGTATGTCTTTACATCCTTGCCACCCTAGTAAGTAGCAGAATGTCTAGCATACATTTGCTCAATAGATAGTTACTGCATAAATCATGAAAGTCAAGATGTGCAGTGATTCTATGGAAAGCCAGACATACAACACTCCACATGTCAAGCTTTTGGGTAGCTGCTCTACAGCCTGCTTCCATCACTGACTACTGTTAAGCCTGCTCAGAATCTATAAGAGTCAGAATGAAGGTTGCATTCTCTACCTTGGAAGGCACAGTGAAGTTTAATTAATTTATATAGTTTCTACTGAAATGGTTAAAATCTTTTAAAGTTTTGGCTTAAAGGAATACACAAATAATTTTGAAAGTTCCTCTACGTGGAATCTTTCACTTGCTCAGAGGCATGGATATATCTATCAATTGAGGGCAAAAGGCCAAGTAGATGAGACATTGCCTCTCAGAGTTGTGTTACAAGATAAGAGCCATCTGTTGTCTCTAGGTTGCAGAAGTAGATCATGTACTATATTTTAGAAGTGATGGACCTCCATAGGTAATGCTTTATGTGATTGCTATAAGGCATTTTCATCTTTGCAAATAAATATAAATGTAAAAATGCCAAAGCTAGCTAGCTAGGTGTGCTGGTACATGCTTGTAATCCCAGTGCTTGGGAGGCTGAGACAGGAAGATCGCAGGTTTGCTGCCAGCCCCAGCTACTTAGTGAGGCCCTCCACAACTTAGTGAGACCCTGTTTCGAAATACAGAATAAAAAAATAGGTCTGGGGGTATAGCTCAGAGCTAGAATGACCCTGAGTTCAATCCTCAGTACTACCAAAAAAAGAAAAAAGAAAAAAAGCCAAAGCTCTCCAGCCTTTGCAACCAATTTCGTGCAAGACCCCTTCTCGGAGCTACACAGAGGATTATTCAATAGGTTTAAAATTTCAACCCTTTTCTAATTAGCATTTGTAAATGGAATAATTTTTCTTCCAAATGAGTTGGATTAATCTTTGTTTGTGTTAGAACTATGGCTTTGTAACCACACACACAGAAAAATACACGAGTTACTATACATGGGATATCACAGCAACGCTATCTGACAAGAACAGTATGATTCAGCATCTATTATTTCTGTCTTGCAAATGATTTCAAAGCACATTTAGTAACTTGGAAGGGATTCTTAAAGTGGGACAGCAGTGTTGCTTTCCCACCATCGCATTACCGGGAAACAGCTTCCCAGCTTGCCCACAAATGCATAGGGCCTGCCAGCAGAATCCCTTAACCCCTGGAGGCAGCTTTTCAAAGCTCAACTGCACATTAGGGCATTCTTCACTACAGTCGACTTGAGGACTGGTGCTGATACTAGCATGAGTAAATCAATCCAGAGATAACTTTCTATTGGTCAATAGTTTTGACTCCCTTTCCACATCTTGAAACTGAAAGCCAATGGTAAAGTTATCTGATTTGTCTCTCAGCTCTTTTCCTTTTCGGCTTCTTGGGGTTGATCCTGGGAGAGAAAAATAGAAATCTGAAGATATAGAAGTCCAAAGCAAGCAGCAGAAGGAAGAGAGGAAAGTGGCACAACTCTTTGTGTCTCTCCCAAAGACTAAATAATGCTGTTGTATTGTACATGGAAATCTTTAGTTATGAAGTGATGAAAGTGTGCTTCCCTTGCCCAAATCACCACTAACCTGAGAAGGCTGTTGTGCAACTGCTCAGGAGACAGTGAATGTAATACAGGAAACATCCTGCATGGTACCCAAATTTGTAACCAATAATGAATCTGTCTACCATTTACATTCTGAGCAAGAACTAACTTCTACAAAAAGAGATTTAAATCATCCTTTCCACACTCCTGCAGAGGTGAGAATGATGATCCTGTGGCCACCAAATGAAATAGTGTGGCGTTGAGTATCACACAGCCTCACCCAGAGAAATATAACTATAAACACTTAAAAAAACCTGTGTTTGGAATATGTACATATGACAAAAAAAAAAGCTTGATTAGTAATGAAGATATTTTGTTGGTGGTGGTGATGGTTCTTTAAAGAAACATATATCCTAAAGCAGACTTTGTAAGACAAAGAACAATTTTTAAAAATACCATTCCTTCATTAATGCTGATTTAAGGCAGTCACCGGCTTCTTTCTCAAGAGGAAGTAAAAAGTCTAATTCCAATGCTATACCCCTAGCCCTATTTTTTATTCTTTATTTTGAAACCAAGTCTCACTAAGTTGCGGAGTGCCTCACTAGGTAGCTGAGGCTGGCCGCGAACCCGGATCCTCCAGTCTCAGCCTCCCGAATGCTGGGATTACAAGCGTGCGCCACCAATGCTTTTATCTACATAAAATTAGCATATCTGAGAAATTATATTAAACTCTATATAGTTCTAAAACTGACTATTGGGTCACTTACTATCAACAAATTCTTGTGTCCTCTGCATAAAGTCCTGAGTTAAAGAACCCACCACCAGGGTTTGATGATCAGATACCTTGAATAATAGACCTCATGAATATTTACTAAATGAATGAATATTGGACCTAGCAGGCTTTCCATACTAGATTCATGTTTCTGTTGTTCGAAATGGTGAAAAACAAGGAAAGAATATTCTTTATTCTCTCAGAAAGTATTTTTACCTTTGTTTGGTACATTCTTCTGTGTTTTTCACATTCAAGATAAAATGAATGTTGTGGAATAAATGTCCTGACAAACTTCACCTCCCTGGCCTTGACCTTTTAAATATATTTTGGTTCTGGTTTTGGCTTTTGGATGAGTGTCTATCTAGAGCTCATTCTTCACAGCCAGTTCAGGCTGGCTGAACATAAAGTCCAGTAGAGGGCCCCCTGAGAGACCGATTTGGCGTGGGAGTCCTTTTGGCCTATTCTACTGGCAGGGTTAAAGAGTTAGGTCCAGTGTGTTCTTTTCACCAATTCTGGACTAGAGTCCCTGAAGACTTCCATTTTTAAGAGTTCCTTTGACCAGGTAAAAGGAGTGTGTATAGTCGTTTCCTAGGGCTATCATAACAAATTGCTGCAAACTGGTGGCTTAAGACAATAGAAAGTCATTCCTTCATGGTTCTGGAGGCCAAAGTCTGAAACGAAGGTGTGAAAAGGGATATGAGCCATTCGAAGATTCACGCAGAGAATTTGCCCTTGCCTCTTCCAGCTTCTGGTGGCTTGTAGCTGCATAGCTCCTGTTTCTGCCTTGGCCTTCCCATGTTCTCTTCCATCTTATGTCTTCTTTTATTATGTAATTAGGACATCTATCATTGTGTATAGGGCCAATAAGATAATCCAAGATGATCTCAACTCCAGACCCTGGATGAAAGCACCTCTGCAAAGATTCTTTTTCCAAATAATATTAAATTCACAGGTTCCAGGTGGCCATATTTTCTGTGATGACCACCACTGAACTATCCATAGCAGTTCATTTTGAACTTATATATCTATATATCTGGAAAGTTGAGAGGTAAGTAGTTTGTGATATGACATTTGATACTCAAACACTTATTTTAAAATTATCTTCTACCTTAATTTTGCATTATCTTGTACAGTCACTGTCACTTATGCTTGTCTGTGTTTGTAGTTCACCTAGACCAGGGTTTCTCAACTATATCACTATTGACTTTGGGGCTGGATAATTCTTTCTCATAGGGGTGGTCCCCTTCATTGCAGCAAATTTAGCAGCATTTTTGGCTTTAACCTCTATATGCTCAGAGCACATCCCCTTGGTGTACCAATAAAATATGTCTCCAGACATTGCCAAATGTTCCCAGGGTCAGAGAGCTGCCCTTGATGGAGAATCCCTGGCCTACTTTAAACATTGATCTATTAGATGGAAGAATGAGAAATTACATTAAAACACTAAAATTCATCTAAATCATATCTTTGATTTATTTGGCTAACTCTAGAGCCCTAAAAATGTTATCAAAGTGTTTTGTTTCATTTCAGCCCAGAATAATGGATAAATGGAACATTTTCCTAGTGTGTACACAGCTTGATGTAGATGACCCAGTCTATATTCCTAAGTATATTTTCCAATTTACATATTCATTGTTCGAGAGTAGGAAAAAATCTGCACATTTTAACTAGAAAGAAGGAAATGAATTCTCTTGTAATAGGGCTTAACATATATATATTCATATATATATATATATATGAAGGGCTTGACATATATATATTCATATATATATATATATATATGAAGGAAAATTATAGTAAAACCTGTGTTTTATAACTAAAGCATATGAACATCAGTGATCAATCCTTACTAATGTTAGATTAAATATGGAATAGTCAACAGTGGTTCTATTTATTTATGTTTATTTATTTATTATTTATTTATTTGGTATTGGGGATTGAACCCAAGAGCATTCCACCTCTGAGCTATATCCCCCTTTTTAAATTGTATTTTGACAGTTTGCCTCACTAAGCTGCTTAGGCTGTCCTTGAAATTGCTGTCCTCCTGCTTCAAGCCTCCCCAGCAGCTGGGTTACAGGCATGTATCACTGCATCCAGCAATAGCAGTTCTTTTTTAAGTCAGAAAAATGCAACCTATTAATGAGTTAACTCAAAATGTTAGGCTCAAGTCTATGAACTTTTAGTATTGTTTGTTTTAGTAAAACATATTAGGATATACATTATCAAAAGTTGTTCTTTCAATGTTGTCGTCACCTTAGTAAATGACATAACTTAACAAACTCCCAAAACTGTCATTGTTCCCTTCTCCAAACATTCCAAACACTTTAGGCCTGGGATAAATGCCAGCTTTGGTATCAACAAAAACTTACTCTTGTTTAGAATTATGTATTTTGATTATCTACCAGATTTATTTCCAACATTTAAATCCACGTTTTGTTTTATTTTTATTTATAAATTCACTTTTATTAAGTGAATAACATTATTCATTATTACTAACATAACAATAGCAGATCCATTCTTGTTAACATAAGTTTTATATTTTATGAAAAATAACTGCATTTTCCTCAACTAAAACAAAAAAGAAGAGCAACAACATTTTATATTTTTGCAAAGGTCTTCAACATCTTACTTAGGCAATGGCTACAACATTCTTATATCTGTTTTTGCATTTAACCTGTTGCTGTAAGATATTTGGTAAAAGTATGTGAAGAAAATCCAGCTTCTTAGAGATAAACAGCTGCAAAGGAAAGAAGTATTTTAATAAACTTTTCATATTATATAGATGTTCTTTGACTCAACACCAAAACTCAACAAGTGGTAGTTTCTTAATAGTTGTAATATGGATCTGAAATCATATCAATGAAGTTTTCATGCCCTGTTACCTTAAAGTCCATTCATCTATTTTATACTTTTTATTTGTTTGTTTATGTTTTCATTGGTGTATTATAGTCTCACATTATAATGTGGTTCATAGGGATAGTGACATATGTGCACACAGCAGGTGATGAATTTTGGTACTGGGGATTGAACCTAGAGGCATTCTACCTTTGAGATATACTCCAAGCCTTTTTATTTTTCTTTTGAAACAGCGTCTCCCTAAGTTGCTGAAGCTGACCTTGAACCTGTGATTCTCCTGACTCAGCCTCCCCAGTACTGGGATTAAAAGCATGCACCTCAGTACTCAGCTCTTAAATCCACATTTTAAGTGTATGATTTTACTACTGTTAGCAATGCTCAATTTTTTAAGACAATTTTTTAAAAGTGCAAAGATATTCTTAGAACAGTAATAGCATCTTTTTCACAGTAAATAGAGATCTCCCAAGGTAACCACTCTGAGAAGTGCAATATGCATTTAGTTTTATAAATTTTGGTATATTTTTAAAGAAAATCATTTTCACTATTTTATAGATCTAAGATGTACATTACTCAATGGTTAAAAGTTCACTAAAAACAGAAATCAGACTTTCTTATAAATTTTACCTAATAATACTGAATCTAAATAATAATAACTGGTTATGAGAAATAACCCTTTTGTACTACTAATAAACTTAATTGAGAGGTACGTTAGCATACAGGGTAAAATCGTGGGCTTAGTACCTCAACTGCAAGGATGCAATTCTGACTCTGCCATTTACCTGCTGTGAGACCTTAGTTTCCTAATTTATAGAATGAATTTAATAATAATATCAACCACATTGGTTACTGTAAAGATTGAATAAGTTAATATCTATAAAGCACAAAGAGTAGGTTCAGTGCATGGTAAATGCTCAATTAATGATGATTGTTACTGTTATTTCTTCACTTTTATCATGTCCTTTTTTATCTGATTTTATCTAGATACCTAACAACTTGAATGTCCTGCACCAAAGAATCTGCTTATAATTTTTTCTACTCTGTTAAATAAAACATTTGAAACCCCAAGATTCTTTGCAAGCCATGCTTTTTATCTCTTAGTTTGTCTTTACAGCCTTTGGGGATCATATCTTTCTTCTGCGTTTTCAAATTCTTTTTCAATCTTTATGTACTTTCATTATATATTAAAGCAGACGGCCAATACATGGAATGAATTTTACTGGCAAAGAATTAAGAACTTAAATGCATCATTATACAGTAATGGAAAGAGAAAGGGGATTATTTTATGTGATACAGATCAGCATAGTGAAAAGAATGTAATGTTCCCTCATGGAAGTAGGTTTCCATTAAAGTCTTGAAAATATTTAAATTTCATAAGATGAATATGTTTCCTTTGTACTTTCCACCATACCCCATGTTTTAATTCACAATCTTCTTTTAAATGAATTTTAGGGTGGAGTTTAGTGATTAATATCTTAATCTCAACATACTTATCAACTCCAATGGAGACAAACTCTTTTCATCTCTAAATTTATATAAGTAATAAATGCAATATGATGGTTCTATTTCCGATATTAATGACATATTAAACTTCTAAGTCCAGCTCTGTATAAGAGAGACTGAGCAAAAGCACATATATTATAATCCAAGTAGTAGTCAGAACATTTTTATTAATTATTTACCTTAGAAATGTTATAATTTTCAAATCTAGAAAGGACCTGTACATTTTTTAATTAACGTAGAAAACAAGGTCACTGAAATTTTCAGAATTAATTTACAAAAATACCCAAGAAGAAAAATGATGATTGATTGCTGGAAGAATGAATGAATGAATGATTCTGCTTTCTAATTACCATAATAATTTGTTTTTTATGATGAGCCCATTTGATTCCAAGGATAATGAGTTAACTTAATATTGCAGGCAGAATTTCCAGGATATAAGCAATTTTTCTCATTTACTTAGGTTTCTTCAAAGATCCATCATGATCAAATATAATTTTAGTAAGCTCTTCATCTGAGAATAATATAAGCTGTAATCATGATTTTCTGAAATATTTTAAAAGTACTTTTATACAAAAAGGTTTCATCCAAGTAGTCTTTTTTTTTTTTTTTTTTTTTTTACTATATAGCCACGCCTAGGGCAGAACTCCTAGGCTTTAGCAATCCTCCTGCCTTAGTGGCTAGGACTGTAACCATACAACACTACACCTGACAAAAAAATATTTAAAAGATATCCTTAACAAAGTCTTACGAGATTTGGAGCATGTAGCTGGAAGCTGCTTCAAGGTGGTTATAAAAGTATAGAGGCAGAGAAGAAAGAAGGTGATGGAGAAGTTCCTGCACCATTTGTGCATAAGAAAAAATGAGGGTATATATATTATTTCTATGCATTTTTCTTTTCCCCCAAAGCTCCAGAATAGGGCTGAGGGATAAAACACACCACAATAATGTTCTCACCCCTTTCATACTGGGGTTATCTAATGTTAAAAGGATGTAGTAACACATATATGTGATAAAAAATTTATGTCTAAAATATATGATCTAAAACATCTAGAATATGATGAATGACAAGACAGGAAACCTAATTTTTCAAAGAAATGAGCAAAGTGTTTGAATGAACAATTCATTAAATA
Organism: Graphiurus murinus; assembly: GCA_004027655.1. Classification (NCBI taxonomy): domain Eukaryota; kingdom Metazoa; phylum Chordata; class Mammalia; order Rodentia; family Gliridae; genus Graphiurus; species Graphiurus murinus. The sequence continues at coordinate 51,685 of PVLC010006191.1, read as the reverse complement.
TACTCAAATGGTATGAAAAGATGCCCAACACCATTAGTCATTAGGGAAATGCCAACTATAAAATCAAGGTGAGATACTACCAAAAACTTACTGCAGTGGATACAGTTTTAAAAATTGATAATCCAAAGTGCCTGTGAGCACATGAAACATCAAGAACCCATACATTTTGCTAGTGGCAATGCATATGTTATAACCACTTTGAAATAATTTTGAAAAGCAAAGTTACCATATGACCAAGCAATACCTCTCTCTCCTAAGTATTTACCTAAGAATAATGAAATCACATGTCCACAAAAAGAGATACATGTAAATTTTCATAGCAGTTTAACTCATAACTCCCCCAAACTGAAAGCAGTCGAAAATTTATTAGTTGGTAAATGTATCAACAAATTATGATACCTACATAAAACAAAGTACTACTCATCAGCAAAAGAAAAAAAAAAGGCAAAAACATTGATGAATCTCAAAAGCATCATACTAACTGAAAGAAGCAAGATACAAAAGGCCTATGCTGTTGTATATTTGGAAAGAACAAGATTAAAGGGACATAGGTCAAAAAAGTGGTTATTGGGGGTTGGGTATCAGAGAAGAATGTTGGTTATAAAGGGATCCAAGAGAAGTTTTTGGAGCAATAAAAATATTCTGTCTAGATTTATAAAACTACATGTTTAAATGATGGATTTAGCTGAGGCACATGTCTGTATACCAATTACTTGGGAGGCTGAGATAGGAGGATTGCAGGTTCAAGGCCAGCCTCAGCAACTTAGTGAGACTGTTTCAAAATAAAAAATAAAATAAATAAAAAAGCTGGGCGTAGTGGAGCACGCTTGTAATCCCAACATTTGGGAGGCTGAGACTGGAGGATCCAGGTTCACGGCCAGTCTCAGCTACTTAGTGAGGCCCTCTGCAACTTAGTGAGACCCTGTTTCAAATAAAAAATAGGGCTGGGGGTATAGCTGGGGGTATAGCTCGAATTCAATCCCCAGTACCACAAAAATAAATAAATAAATAAATAAATAAATAAATAAATAAATAAATAAGTAAATAAATAAAATAAGGTTGAAAGTATAGCTCAGGTGTAGAATACCTCTAGGTTCAATCCCTAACACTTTAAAAAAAACAAAAAAGATGAGTTTTTCTATGTGTAAATTATATATGTCAATATAGTTAACTAAAAAAAAGTTAATGTAGTACATTTGGAATCACTCCCAAATGTGGGATAGTTTATTCCAAACCCAAACTCATTTGGGATGATCCAAACCATGATCAAGGGAATAGATGTGGTTTATTGCCATTTATTTTGGCTTCCTATGCAATCTTTACTATTGCATACAGCCATCCAAAACACGGTAGCACTACTTGATGAAAATAAACAATTCTCCCAACATTGCTGCATTAATCAGCATAGATCAAGTATGCTATGATAACAAATCCCAAATCTCAGTGGTTTAGCTCTGTACCATAGATATTCATTTCTTGCTCCTGTAAATTCCACTGTGGGTTTCTGGTGACTCTCTAGAGTAACTGCTTTCTGTGCACTCACAGAATCCTTGCTCAGTCATCTCAGCTGAGCTGGTCTCTACCACGCCATGGCTGTAATTTCTATAGCACACATTCTCAGTCAATGCAGCAGGGAAAGAGAATGCTCACTGCGGCAATTAAATGCTTTAGCCTGGAGGTGACAACACAACACATATCACTCCTCAGAACACTTTGCCAGGGACTGGTTGCATAATCTAGCCTAATTGCAAGTTTAGGAAAGTACATTTTCCTCTATTGAGGCAGAAAGATGATAACCTTTGAGAGACACGAACCAGAAGTCACCAACAGTTAATTTATTCCACTATATATTTTGTGCTGTTTCTTATTCAAATAAGTATTCACTCACTCATTCTTCTAGACTGCAGTAGCAATACATTACTAGAAAGAAGCAGTATGATGGCATATTCTTGCTACAAATTTCATCATTTGACCCTCACTATTGTTGTACTGGGGCAAATTACGCCTGCCAAGGGCTTAATGTTTTCTCCTGGGATTCCCTGTTGGGTATTCGTATCTAGGGGCTGATGGGGATTAGCTGCACACACTCCTGCTTAGTCTTCTTGCATTTGGGAATTTGGGAGCAATTAATATCATCTCTTTATGACAGAAAGAATTAACTGTGTGTTAGCTATGTTGATAGAACATATTCATAGGTTCAGATGGCAGTCTGAACTTCTGAACTTTTGAGAACCAAATGCACATTTAATTCTTTCGAGATCCCCCAAGGCACAAATTAAAGATGATAAATTTAAAAGTAAAAAGCAAACATATTCTCAGCAGTTATAGGAAGAGCTTTTAGGTCACCACGAAATGGGTGAGAATCTGTACAGAATCTATACACCATAGGGAGAGGAAGGCTCTAATATGACAGATAAGTATTGAGAGATACAAAGGTAGGAAAAAAAGCCGCTGGAAATAGGGGCAGTGAATCAATAGTTCAAGGCAGATGTGGAACAAGCAGACATTGATCTCGATCCTAAAATGGTGCTTTCTGAGACCAGTGAAAGTCAAGGGTCCTTGAATGTGTTCCGGCTTATCATTTTGCCATTAGAAAAAAACAAAACAAAAACAAAAACAAGCTGTTTGTCTCCTGAATGCAAGTGGTCAAAAGAAGAACTAGTGATGTAGACTGAACAATCATGTTCTTCTTAAGTGATAAGTCTAGGTAAGAACAACAAATTGTGTGTGTGTGTGTGTGTGTGTGTGTGTGTGTGTGTGTGTGTGTGCCTGGACACTCCCCTGTCTGTGGCATCTGAACAAATACAACACAAGTTAAAGAAGGCATAAAATAAGTGAAAAAGAAAATAATCTTAAGTCAAACACAGTGCAACACAGGAAGTAGCCATGGCATAATCTATAGAAGAAACAACCATGATCCTTGTTCCACCCCCTTTTCTGTGCTGCATACCAATGGTAGCTTATTAAAGGACCACAGTTCTCCCCCAAAAGAGACTAGATCAAGCCTCAGCATCCTTTTCAACCCAGCACTGGAAATAGCCACTACATAAAGCAATAAACAAATAATTGAACTTTGCATTCAATTTGAAAGCTACTTTCTATTAAAGATCAGCAAAAGATTCCTGAATTTTGAATGGTGATGCATAGATTGCAGATTTTTTTAATTCTTTTTACTAAAAGTCTGATAAGACTGTGCACTTACTTCTCAATTTCTTTTCTTACTTTCTTCCATCTTTCCTTGAACACCTATGTATGAAGCTCTTACCATATGCACTGCATTGTGCCAGGCACTGAAGATGTGGTGGTGACCATGATACACAATGGAAAACTTTAAGTAACACGTAGCATTCATGACCTAAATTCACCGCTAGAATGATTTTTTTCATTTTGTAGAAAGCTACATGGATCTAGTTTCACACACAGCATTCTGGACATTTCTACTCCATCCTTACTTCCACCATCCCATTCTAAACTAGAACATCGCTTGTCTGGGTTGCTGCGGGCTCCACCTTAGAAATTCTTCATGTTCACTCTCATCCTATTGAATCCATTCTCTACACTGAAGGCAGAAAAACTTCACACAGGATCATGGAATCCCTCTGCTTAAAGCTCCACTGTATTTTCCTTCTCGAGACAAAAGCTAACATCCCTAAATTGGCTTTCAAGGCCCTCACAATTCATTAAAGATCTGTTTATCCAGCTTCATCCACTGCCTCGCTCATCACCACACACAATGCTTTTGTTTCATTTCTGAAATATGCCCTATGTGCTTTGCAACTTTAAGTGTGTGGCCTTGTAGCCTGAAATGTTCTTTTTTGACCTCTTCTTCTAATTAGCTCCCCATCACCTCTTATATTTCAGCTCAGAAGTCATTTTCTCAGGGAATTCTTCTCTGGCCACTTTCCCCTCTGACTGGATTGAAATGAATCTCATGGTACCATGTACCTTTCTTTCATCACATTTAATTATTATACCTTTTATATGTTCAATTATTTGATTAATGTCTGCCTGCCTCATTAGACTATAAATTCAATGATTATATAATGAGTGCAAAGGAAATGTCTGCTTCGATCCTGAGAGAGAGAGAGAGAGAGAGAGAGAGAGAGAGAGAGAGAGAGAGAGAGAGGTATGTGACACAATGTGTCTAGCACATATTAGATGCTCATACTGGTTGCATGAATGAACAAACAGAAATACTACTAATCCAAATACTACAGCCCAATGAAGAATAGATAATAAATAAACCAATAATTGGAACACTTTGCTAAGTGCTATGGGAGTATAAATGAAGTGTGCCACAGGCAAACAAAAGAAGGATACCTACTTCCAATTTGTAGGAACTGCTAAAGTAGAGATGAAAAGGAACTACATCAGCGAGTATGACAATAGGCATATTCACAGGGGTGGAGTGGTTTCATACAGTCAGTCTCTGTAGAGCTATTTATAATAATAAATAAGGAGTGAAATATACACTTGGAAATTCCGCTGAAAAAGGGCTATTTCTTAAAGACTGTACTTTTACATGGTTGCAGATAAAAAAAATTGAGAATTCTTCCAATCAGTACATCTGTCCTGACTTAAGAAGTGACTATGCTGCACCTGATAAACATAAAAACAGAAAGCAGAGAGAAGTCCATCCAGGACGAAAATCCCAATCATGGCATAATAAAAGAGTAAGGGTCAAACCTGGGGTATAATTTTTGCTTTAATTGTTCATGGCTAGAAAAGGTTGCTAGAAAAACCAAAGATCACATTTTAGTTGTAGCTGAACATCATTTCTAGGCATTTCATTATATTTATGCATAGAGACTGTTGTAGTTTGAATATGGAATGTCCTCCAGAAATGCTCCTGTTGGTGATATAGCAATGTCCAGAGGTGAAATAATCAAATCAGGGCTCTAACCCCATCAATGGATCAATCTACTTCTGTATTAAGTATTTGAACAGACATACCAGGTGGTAACTATAGGCAGGTACAGTGTGTCTGTGGAAAGTAGGTCTGGGAACATGGGCTTAGGGACTATATCTTTTCCTTCCTTGCTTTCTTTCTGCTTCCAGTGCCCTTAACAGCTTTCCTCCACCATGCCCTACCGCCTTGATGTTTCTGCCTTGAAGCTGTCTGACTACAAACTGAATGAACCTTGGAAACCGTGAACCTTTCCTCCTCTAAGTTGAACTGGTCAGGCATTTTAGTCACAGTGAAGAAAATTCTGACTAAAATAGACATGTTTCATATACAGAGTATAATAAACAACAATTCTTTCTAAATTATGCATTTAGTTATTCTCAATCATATTTTTGTTATCTTTCTGAAGTTTCTATTTAAAAAATATTTCAGATGGCTGATGATGGAGCTCAGTGGTAGAACACTTGCCTTGCATGCATGAGGCCCTGGGTTCAATCTTTCCCAAGCACCATAAAAAAAATAGTGTTAAACTTATGTTTAGATACAAACAAATCCCAGCAATATATTCAGTTGAGCTCTTGATAGCCAAGCCCAAGCTTGATGATGGTGTTTGAGCAAGATCTGTTCCTGATAGAGAGTAGAACACATGTCATTCTTAAGTAAATGCATCTCATAGAACTTTGCAGCAGATTTGCTATATTGCTCCCTGAGGCAGGAAAAGGAGATCTTCTGAGAGTTGCTCTTGCTCTGTGCACGTGTATAGTATTTTGTTTTGTTTTTGCTTTTAGTTTTTGTTGGTGGAGTCCAGCAGTACTAGGGCAGAATGTAAATGCCAATTTCAGAACTCACTGTATCCCTAAGTGAGATCAACAACATTTTGCTATAGGGTAGCAAATGACTACAGGGTCTAGGGAGAAAAATCAGAGTTCTCGCTACTGTGAAAATCTGGACGTCAGAAAAAGCATTCACCAGTGTCACACTGCTGTAGGCACATTAGGAGCTGTCACCAGAGACTTCATCTTCCTCTTTATATGCAGCAAAGAAAATTAAATATCAGCTGGTAAGTACAGGGCCTATCACATTGCAACACTGTCTTTTTCAAAGATTCCTTGTTCTCCTCTTAAAGTACTAAAAAACATATAATATACAAAAATAGACCTGAAGACTCTATTTTTTCTTTCTTGCACACACAAACACACACACACACAGAGTTCTGAGATCTTTGGAAAATATTTTACTGTTTTTTAAAATGCTCTTTTCTGAATTAAAATTTTCAGGGAAATTTGACATTTTGGGACACACCTTATACCAAGTGTAGTCTTGGTGAAGTTACCTTAATACTTGTAAACAATTTGTGTCTTTGATTAAAAGCATGGTAATAATAAATGATATGCATTGTGATACTTAGTGCGGGGTATAGAATTGGAGAGCATCATAGGTAAGTACAGACAGAAATAAAATTGTGTTCAGAATAACTGGCTCTAATCCATCCAGCTATGTGTCCCTAAATAATCCACTTAACAGCTCTGTACTTTAGGATTCTTACATGTGATATAAAAGTCATAGGCCAGATGTCTAAATATCTTAACAGGTTGGTATGTTTAAAATAATGCTAGAGTGAGTTAGAAAATCTTTAAGGCTCTAAACATGTTCAATATCATCACCACAAACTAGAAAAATAATTAAGATTATTCTATATACATTTTTAGACTCTGAATATTAAGTGGTTTTTAGCTATGCAGTTTGTGCTTTGGACCTCAGGGATAATAATTTACTGGAGTATAATTTTTGTATTGTTTAAGTAAAATTCTGACACGCCATGCATTTGTAAGTGACAGGATACTCTCTAGATAACCAGATAACCAAGACTTGTGCAGAATGGCATTGTGCTCCTATCAGGTGGTCTCAGTGCTTTCCTGCATGAAGTATTTTAGTTTTCAGCACTTTCAAGAAAGGGATCTTATTGACCATCACCACTCACCCCATGTGGTCCCTGGTCTTTGCATTGGTGTACCAACGCCCTCTGCTGGACAGACTGTAGCAGAGAGCCTCAGAGTCCCTACTCAGTGTGGGTTTCCCACAGCAATGCTCCTAGGTCATCAGACCTGAGTGGTCATGGACAATTGTCATCAGAGGTTTGGTAAAGTTAGCAACTTAGAGGTTTGAGTATGTCAGGAGAGATGCTTTTAGTAACATAATAAGCAAGAACTTGACTTTTTAACTTGGGAGTTTCAACAATACTCATTACAAACTGACATGCATTTGCATTTTGAAACATTCATTCCTTTCCATTGATTAGCACATTTTTCTGGATATCTTCAAGTCAGGGAACTATTTTACTTCACCTGAAAAAAAAAAAGGTCTCTAACAGTTTAGGATGATCATTCAGTGAGATGCAACTTACTCTTCTGAATAAATTAGACACTGACCACTTAGGCTATATTGTCTCAGCTATTCCACAAAATATTTATTGAAAACCTTTTATGCACCCAGAAATGTTTTAAGTTGTAGAGATAGAGGAAACAAAGCAACACACCAGTACCTTTTATCTGTTTGTGACCTGCCGAAATAGAAGCTCTAGTAGGAATACAGGTAGGGTGACAAACAATTCTGGTTTACCCAGGACTGAAGGTCTCCCCAGGACACAGCAATTTCTATCGAAAATGGAAACCAGGTGTTTTGGTCAGCTTTCCATTGCTGTGCCAAAACACCTGAGAAAAGCAACTTGAAGGAGGAAAGACTTATTTCATCTCACAGTTTCAGAAATTTAGTCCATGGTCAGCTGGCTTCATTGTTTCTGGTACTGTCGTGAGGCAGATCATCAAGGTGGCAGGAGCACTTGGGGAGGGGGCTATTCACCCATGGCCAACAGGAAGCAGAGAAAGAGAGAGAGAAAGTTCATATGCAAGCTTCCAGGGACAAAAACATACCCATCAAAGACACACCTCCAGTGACCAATCTCTTGAAGCTGGGTAATGAGGCTTCAAGACTTGAGCCTTTGGGGAACAGTCCAGACCCAACTACAATGCCAGGCAAACTGAAGTAAGTTGATCACTGTAAATATAAATACAATATTTTCTCTTATAGACGACTGTGACTTGAAATTGCATTTATTGAAAAATAGTCTCTCAATAGCGTTAGTTTCATCCTGATGCTGGTATTCTGTATAGTTCCTTCTCATTAAGAATGTGTTGTAATTTATGTACCTAATACTTATATGTCAATATATTGAATTTCCATTTGCAAAGCATTTTCTTATATACAAAACAGCTGAGCAAACCTAAAATCATAAGCATAAATCAGCACTGAGAAAGCTAAGGAAAATAAACACAAGAAAAGCCAAGTTCTACCCTGTAAGATGCAAAAAGAGCTTAGCTCTAAAGCAAGATGGAAAATTAAAACCAGAAATGTTATTTATTAATAAATCCCATGAGAAAGAGAAACAATATCCACAAGTCAGATGATAAAGATCTATCAAAGCTTAAAAATGAAAGGATCTAAAATTCTTCTGGCTTTCCTATCCAAAGTTTCTCCTAGATTTTGATGTTGGATGTTAAACCTTGAATATTTCTGAATAAACCTTGAAATAGTCTATATTTCTTACTGATAAAAGTTACTCTGAGTTTAATTAAATATGATCTTAATTATCATTGTTTTGTTTAAGATTAAAATTAAAACTTTAAATGTCCATGTGGCAAGAGGACAGAAATTAAAATTTAATGTTCTTTGCTGCTTGACATCTGCTGAAAATGGGGGATCTTGAATGACCTAATTGTAAGTCCTCCTCACTCTGCTACTGTGGATAAGATCCCCTGTTGATAACTCTCCTTCCTGAGGAGCCAGGCACAGTTCTGCTATCTCTGAGTATTGAGTTTTATTTTTTTGCCATCCTATGGAATTATTTGTACAAACCAAATCACATCTTACTGTGAGAACCAGAACACCATCCTTCTTTACCCTACAAAGGCTGCCTCTCACAGTCCCTGGATATTCACTCTGTTCCCAAGTTACTCTCCAGGACTCGTGGTATCTTCCTCCCCACCCTGGGCTGTAAGCATACATGACTAATAAACTGATATCTATCTCATCTCCCCTGAGCCAGGTGCTATATATTTGACCATTCCCACCACTCTAGGATGGGAAGCCCTTCCTTACTACTGAGGTGAAGAGGCAGCCATTAAAGCAATCCATACTTTTGATATTTTATACAGTGCAAAACAATTCCTTTTAATCTTTTCTTTTCACATGGTTTCCACCCTCAAACCCACAAATATCACTGCTGGAATGAAACTAGCAAACCACTTAAATATAACAGGACTTTGAAATAGATGTGATTCTTTTCTTATACATTTATTAGTGCATTGTAATTATACATCATTCTGAGGTATAGAGTGAAAGGAACATACATATACACAACTCTTGGAGCATTTCCCTCCGGGTCCCATCCTCCTCCCTGTCCTTCCCCATACGTGTCTTTGATATTGATATTGGTAATTTAACATATGCATATAGCATCATTTCAACTGTTACCTTCTTTATGTTTCTATCCCCCTCTTCCCTCCCTGAAACCCCCTTCATCACTCTATTGAAGTCCTTGCTCCTCCCTTTGATGGTACCCTTGTTTCCCAATTTCTCTATAGCTTCCACCTATGAGGGAAAATATACAACTATTTTCTTTTTGAGACTGGCTAATCTCACTTAGCATAATATTCTCAAATAGCCGGGCGTGGTGGCGCACGCTTGTAATCCCAGCATTCGGGAGGCTGAGACCGGAGGATCCGGGTTCGAAGCCAGCCTCAGCTACCTAGTGAGGCACTCTGCAACTTAGTGAGACTCGGTTTCAAAATAAAGAATAAAAAATAGGGCTGGGGGTATAGCTCGGAGGTAGAATGCCCCTGAGTTCAATCCCCAGTACCGCAAAAAAAAAAAAAATAATAATAATAATATTCTCAAGTTCCCTCCATTTGCCTGCAAATGACATTTTTAGTTAATAATGGGGTGCAGAGGAGGCTTCCAGAATCGAGGAAATCTTTTAAGAAGCTAACTGCTTCATGAGAACTAGAAGTGGTGACTAGGTGAAGACTACTCAGAAATCATTGTTGTCAAAGAAGAGTTGAGAGAAAAGTATGCATTTATTTAGGAAAGATTCTATAAAAAAAGAACATCCAATTCCAAATTTCCCATGATAAATTCAAAGATACCTCATGGTATAGTTTATCTGAAGTGTCCCCTAAAGGACCATGCATTAAAGGCTTGTTCTCCCAGCTCATGGAGCTACTGGGAAATTGTGGAACCTCGAAGAGGTGAGGCCTACTTGGAAGAAGTCAGGTCATTGGAGGTATGATCTTGAAGGGGATAGCAGGACCCTGACTCCTCTCTCTTGCTTCCCAGTGCTTTCTACACTCCCAGTATGATGTACTATGCTTCCACAGACCCAAAGCAACAGAGCTAAGTAACCATGGCCTGAAACCTCAGCAATCCTGAGCCTAAATAAACCTTTCCTCCTTTTAAGTAGATACTTGCTGGTAATTTGTCACAGTAATGCTAACTTACTAACATACCACAGAAACTCACACATCCATAGATAATTTCCTTCTCTATTTCCCTTAATTGTTTAATTCTTCTTTCAAGTCTAATCTTTTATACCATAATTTGTAAAAACAAACAAACACACACAAAAGAACCCTAACTGAATTTATATACCTCTAATTTAGTTGTTGTTCCTTCTGAAATAAAGGCATGGAGAAACAATACACAGATTACAGGTAGACATTATGAATGACTCATAGAATGTTAGTGGAGGAAAGAACTTGAGGAACTTTCTAAGCCATGTGTCCACCTCCTACTGAATTAATGGATGTGAAAATGAGGTTCAGTAGCTGTCTGTGGTGAGCGTCAGATATCAGTGTCAGGATCTCTGACTTTCAGCCTAATTCTCTTTTGGACACCCCCAACCCCAACCCTGCTAAATTAATTGAAAATTGACTCAATAGCTTGGCTGCATTCCTAATGTGGTGGCTTAGCCTATTCATCGAGTGGCAATGCAATGCATTAAGAGAGCAGTTTATGTCTTACCCCAGGTCAGACAACATTGCTCCTAGAACTTGAAGAACCAATGTGAGTTACAACTATTAAGAAGACTACAGGATTCATGAGTAAGCTGATCAATAATGCTATTTTATAATTTTTAAATTTAACTGAATTTTAAATGACCTGTGATTCTATATCAAGGAGGCAGAGTTACACAAAATATCAAACTCCCATAGGATTAGACAGACCAAAAATTGACTTGCAGTTTTTCTACATGCACATGATACAAATTTCAAAGAGAAATAAAGGCACCCAGTGCAAACATGACATGCAAATCAAAACCAAACCATAGGGTAGGCATGGTGGTTTACACTTGTAATCCCAGTATTTGGGAGGCTGAGACAGGAGGATCAGAGATTCAAAACCAGCTTTGGCAACTTAGCAATCATCTCAGCAACCTAGTAAGACCCTGTTTCAAAACAAAAAAATAAAAAGGACTCGGGGTAAAGTTTGGGGATAGAATTCCCCTGGGTTCAATTCCCAGTGCCACAAAAAAAAAAAAGAAAGAAAGAAAGAAAAAAAAAAGAACTATAATTAGAGCCCCAGGAAACCTCAGAAATAAGAAGCTATCCTGCAAGAGTGATCCTAAGTTGAGAAGGGAATTCTTTGCAAGGCAGGACTAGACCAGACCAACCAGTTCAAAGGAGTTAAGAAAGAACATGCCTAATAGCCAGGAGAATATCAAACACTCACACACACACACACACACACACACACACACACACACACACACACCTCTCTTATACAACCCCAAAATTAATTTCCAAATTATAGGGAGAGGATATGAAAGGGGACAAGTTTTAGGTCTCCTTTGCCACCACCAGAAAATGTTGAAAAGTGACATTGAGTAGTACGGTTATTTTCTATACTATAGATATATTCCTTTTTCAAAATCTACATTATGTCATAAATTTCAACACTGGGGTACTTTTCTGAAAAAAAGAAAACCTTAATATACAGATTTATGATCATTGCTAAATATCTAAAAGAAATTAGCTAATAATGCAGATGACAGGTATAAGTCTGCACAAAGGGAGGCAATGTGAAGACTTTGTTAGGATTTGAGTGAAGAGAAAGAGAATAATATTGCACACCTTCCACCCAGATGAAATATCACCTTGAAAAACTAACCACAGTAAAGAAAATGATTGAGCAGACAGGCCTCCACAAGTGGGACACTTTCCCAGCCAGATTTCAGAGACAGCCAAAAAGACGAGGCCATTTCCAAAAATCTAACTCAAGAATTAATGGTGATTTATTACTCCGGGACCTGACATTAATTAAAGCAAATTTAGCCGTATCCTTATCACTTCAAGTTGATGTTATTGCAGTTGGCTGGAAAGAGAATACAAATTACTCAGGCAAGTGCTGCCAGTGGCTCCCATCCTCCTAAAATGCCTTTTGCCCCAGCAGAGAGGTTTCTGGAACTCTAGAACCCCTAAATTAAATATGTTGGCGGGACCCTAGCCTGACTGTTCCCTTAATCTTGGCCATCTATATTTCTCTCAAATGTATGACTTAGCTTTTTTCAAAACTCCACAAGAAAATGCATGATGCAAAGAAAAATGGCCAGAAAAAAAAAAAAAAAAACTGAAGGTAGAAGCATTTTTGGGTTGTAGAGCTTGATTTACAAGAACACTACAGATTTGATTTAATACTCACTAAATATTAATTGTAGATATAAATTGTTAATAACTAATATTTAATTAATGTGTTAGAAGAACACAAAAATCTGATCAATGCAATAAATTTATTTCATTTGCTTTTATGACAAATATCAATCCTATTTTTACAACTCTTGGATACCTCAGTAGTCCATAGTAGAAAACTAACAATGGCAGAAAATAAATTTCTCTCTCTGCATTTTCTAATTATCACCCATATCTATCCACCTCCAACTTTAGCCTACTTTCAAAATGAGGTGCCTATACCTTAAGAGCTTAGAGGATCTAGTGGGTTTTGCAATTATACTTTAAATATTTGGCTTTACAATTATACTTTACGTATTTGATGCTAAATATTTAAATACTTGGTGTTAAATAAGAAACCGAGAAATCAATAGTAACATACTCCCCCCGCCCCTAATTCTCTGAATTAATCATTTGTATATCAGATCTAACTTCTGGTCTCATTAGATTTTGCCATTGAAAAAAATGACTCATTCTCAACTTGAAGAGCCCACTGCCAGTCACCATGAAAGTTACAGTCACTATACTTTCACAGTTCTTGAGCCAGTGACAATGAAAATTAACATTGTCATAAGAATAACACCCACCTATTATTGTCATTGTGAAAAGCAATATGTTGTATTATCCATAGACGACAACATAGGACCAGCTTGAAATTTACAAATACTAAATGAAGCCTCAAAAAGCTTAAATAAGTTATGAACAATCACCGGACTACAAAGGAATGAAGCTGAGATTTAAGCCAAGGCATATTAATTATCTACTGCTTTGTATAACAAATTACCTCCAAACTCCAAACAATAACATTTATTATCTCACAGTTCCTGGTGGCTTCTCTGGGTTGAGTTGGCTTACTAGGCCTCAGTCACCTTAGTGTCTGACCGAGTGTAGGTGTGCTCATAATCTTATATGTGGTTGGTGAGATTCTGTTCCTCTCTGGATAGTGGATAGAAGGTCTCAGTTTCTTTAGGATGTTTTCAGGAGGCTGCTCTGGTGGACTCCTCCATTGGTTAGGACATAACCTGGCCACTGGCTTCTGGAATGACCAAATCACAGAGCCCAGAATATGAGCACAATGGAAGTCAGTGATTTTACAACCTACTCATAGAAGTGACATCCTTTAGAAGCAAGTCATAGTATCCAACCCAACCTCAGGAGAAGGATATTAAACAAGGGTATGAATATCAGGACACATAGATCTTGGGAACTATCACATCAGACATGGGGTTTTTAAATTATTTTAAATTTTAACTTAAGCTTTATGATGACATAATTTATAAATCTGTCCTGATACTACATATCCTCTACTTTCATCCTTCTAGTACACAAAATTTTCTACAATTTTTAAATATTTGGATAGGTTAAAAAAAAAACAAGCCTGAATTACAACTTACTGTTACTTAGTTATCAATTCAAAAGCAAATTTTAGCTTGCTGTTGTGTCTTGTCACTCTGATTTTTAAAAGCATCTGACCTTATAAACCACCTATAAAATGTGAGAAGCACTAAATATTCTTTACTTGATATTATATATGAACCATAGAAAAAGGCAACATTTTAGATGCAAGACATTATCATGAAATTGACCTAGGAAAGACAAAAACTATTAAGTGAGCATTTCTATCTTATCTTTATCCCCTGCTGTTAGAGAGACTGATGAACATGAGTTCTAACACAGCTGAATCCTCTCTGCTTTATGAGACAGCAAAGGGATTTCTACTTTATTTAAATGTAGTCATATAACCAATTATATAAATCTAAATATATAACCAATCTTCTCTAGGTTGTGAGATGAAATCTGTACCTTTGTGAAAAGTTGGACATAGCTAATCCAATCTAGTCTCAATTCCAATCATGTCTTTTGGGGGAAAAAGAGTGATAATACTATCAAAATTCAAAAAGCATGGTCATATTCATTTAATTTCCAGCCAATTTTATTTAAATCAGGACTGTTCAACAAGAATTAGTCCATTCACGACTAATTCTGGCTTATCAGAATATGACACATGCTTAAAAAAAGAGAGAGAGACATTTCTATCCTGTAACAAATAAGGTAGTGGCTAACTATTACGCATTAATGCCTTTTTTTTTTAGATTATCTATCAAGTTGTCTCTCTTTTCTCATAAATGTCAACTGAAAAGCTCAACACTTCCCATGACCATCCTCACTTCTGACACCCACTGCAAGTTTACAGGGCTCCAAGATCACTCTTAGAACTCAGAAAAGCCATTGCAATCAGTAACGGATTTTTGCAGCAAAAGGAAACAGATTAAAATCAATGAAGGGCAGGGCCAGGAGACATCAAGGAGTGGAAATTCCAGTTGTCCTTTCCCAGTGCCATGGTGCAGAGTGTCTATTTTTCTTAGCCATGACATGTGACAATGTGCATGAAGTATTGCCAACTGGGAAGTTCACCCAAGTTTTGATGTCCTGAGTTTTATTGGGGCTTATGTGGACATTGCTGACTGCCCACATGGCCGACCTTCATCTCTAACCCCTTCAGAGGTCAAAGTGATAACATGTTGCCTGAGGCTTTTCACCACAAATCACAGTGGTAGCATAGATGACCTGGCATTGCACAAGGCCTCTAGGTAAACAGATACTCACCTAAGGCAGGACAGTTGATGTGCTCAAAAATTAACTCCTAGGATGCAGGGCAAGGGCCAAATCTGTTTGGGGAAAGGTTAGTTCTTTCCTGCATACTGAGATCATTTTTGCTCTGGGAGTTTGCTTCTTTGGATTATCCAGCTACTCTACCAGTATTCCCAGGCGATACCTTTGCTCTTATTCTATCTGTGGTAGAGAATCTTGTTCTTGACCTGTGATCTGTTCCAACAGACCACGCAGACTTGGCCTGGTTTTATGCCCATCTCCCCTTTCCACATGTGCCACTGGGTACAATTCTGAACAAAACTGCCTTTGTCTTTCTGAACATCATCAATCTTTAATTTTCTCTCTTCTCGAATGTCCTAGAAATTTCCAGCTCAAAAGCTGGACAACTTACTCTCTGCAGGACGTTTTCAGCCACTCTGTTGCTTTAGTTTGGGTTGTCTCAACAATTGTACCTGGAGTAAAACTTGTGTGCAAGGGTTTATTTGGGAGATGATTCCAGGCAACAAAAACATGTGTATAGGAAGTGCAGGGTAGAGAAAAGAAAAGTCAAATGTGACAGTGTGTTTTCAGGATTAATGCTATGAAAAGTGGCATATTTTTCACTGAGACTACCTGAGAAGTCTACAGAATGCCTCTCAGAAGTGTCCACTGGACGATGGATAGGGAACATGGTCTACTGGCTTCTGTTCCCAAATTGTCAAGCATTGCCCTGCTTAAACTCATTCTGGCCATGGTCTCTGGCATCAGAGAAGACCGGGGGCAGAATTCAAAGGCATTGCTGTTAGAAAACTGGTGGGTATGCTGGAATTCTAATTTGGATGTGGCTGGAGCCGCAGGAGGGACCAGAGCCAAGTCTGCTGAAAATACATTACCAACAACTCTGGTTCATGAATGTTAAAGAACATCAGAATTACCTGGAGAGATAACTATGAGCACAGAGGCCCAGGTTCATAGAAAAGGGATAGGACATGGGCCTTTATTGTCTTGCCAAGTCCTCTAGGTGATTCTGATCCTTATGCTAACCTCTGAGTAATAATACACTATATGGACCCTGTAGGGATAAGGAAGATTCACCAGGAACTAATTTGAGGTTAATGTTGCTGCTATTAACCTTAATTCAAAGAAGGTCCAGAGTATGACTCAGGTTCCCCCATCCTTTCCCTACCCCCAGCTTCACTGTCCACAGCTGTGCTCTTCTTTCTGTCTGTATAATTGCTGCCCTATCCTGACCAGCTGGGATCCTGACATGATACCTAGTTCTCACTAATCCTCTTCCTCAAAAGCAAAGGAAATGACCTTTAATGAACACTTGCTATAGATTAGCTGACTGATAGCATTTTATGAACATAATTTCAATTTATTCTCATCAAAAACAATGAAATAGATGGTGATAAAAGTAAAGTTCAGAGAGACCTGAAGCCCCATATCTACTATTACCTTAATTAGAAAACAGGTCCACTTCACTGCAAAGGCCTCTCCAATATATCATCTTCTTTCTTTGGACAAAAATAATATGTACCACCTGCATCAGATCCTCCTGAACATGTCTATGTTCTCTGAAACTGTGAAGAAGAAGATAACCATCTAAGGAAATATTTAAATTGTAGATGTCAGGCCAAAAACCCTATATGAAGAAAATCAGTACCCGGTCACACTTTGGCTGAATGGGAAAGGCTTTTATTGAGCACCTACTTATATGAGGCACAGTATTAGGTATGTTGTATATACATCTCTTACTATTCATAGGAACAGGGTATCACCAGTTCTTTCCTGACCTCATAGAACATCATTTGTAAGTCCTACAAAAAACAGTCCTTACTACTTGATTATTCAGGAAACAGCTTCAGAGACCACACAGATGATAAAATTCTAGTAACTTTCATTAGGGTATCTTTGAGGTTTTATTACAACTATGTTTGAATTTCTCTTGAAGCCCAGAATAAAATACCACTTATTTTTGAAGTATGAATATTAGGACTGAACTTCACTTATTTACTATTAAAAGGTTTTAAAAGAATTTTTACTTACACATTTAGATGCATGTTGAAGTATTACAAAGAATTCAGTATAGCTCATGTGTTTACTGGCAGTTTAGATAATATCTTCTACAGTTTTTTTTAAATTTCCATTCTTTATTCTAATACTTCCTTTCTTATTTTCCATTAGCTTCTATTGGCAAAGAAGGGCACTGTAAGCACAGCATGTCATGTCTACACTTAGGGCTTCTTGTCTAAGCAGCAGCAATTCCATTCACTCCAGCACTCATATGTCCACACTAAGTTGCTCATCTTTATCAGAGCTGTTCCATATATTCTTCAAAGCAAATGTATTTAATATATTACTTTGCATTCTTTGAGCAGACAGCAACATAGTTTTGACAGCTTATTTTCAACAGCTAAGCACGAAGACATTGTAAAACTGTCTAAAGGCATTTAGTCTGGTGTTAATGATCTGTTTTGACTCTTTCTTGTCTACAGCGTCTGATGTTTCTGCTTCAGATTCTGCTGCTGAAGATAAGATGACATTTCATAGTTGGGTTCATCCCATGATAAGTTTAATTTAATTACAGACGGGTCTGATTTGCTAGATTAGAAGGTCAAGTATTATAAAATTCATTTTTGGTGCAGAGATTTGAGGAGGCTGCACAGTGCAAAGTTCACACAGTCAGACAAGACTAAGATACTTTAGAAATGAGACAAAGTGAAACATCAGTGGCTATTTTTCTTGGAGAAGAAGAGATATATTCAAATATATACAAGGGGTTGAACACACCACTTACAATCACTTAATGTGAGTACTGTTTGGTTTTCTGAGAATACTACATCAAAAAATGGAGGAGGGGTAGGCTAGAACTGTCTTTGCAAAATAACATAAGACTCTGTAGAAGTATTCAAATAAAACTGCTCCTAGGCAGCACAGGCAAGAGCACTTCTCCTTCTGCTCACCAATTCAGCTTAACCGCCACACACAAAATCTACTGAATTTTTAGACATGAAATACCTTTAGATTTAAAAATGAAGGCAATGAATTCCAGATAGTCACATTTGCTCTCAGCCCACTGAAGAAGACAAGAGACAATGTGAACCAATGCTTCAGAGCAACTTCATTTAAGAACACAAAGTGTCTGAGTAATGAGGCCTGTACCCGTGGCACTGGGGTCCACTTGACCAGCTGACTTTAAAACAATCAGAAACAGTCGAATGACTACCTTCTATCAAGGAATTAAGAATTTCAGAGGTCCAGCTGGCTAGAAACGAGTTCAGGGCTGCGAGAGTGTTAATCACTGATTGCATGCAGTAGAGGAGAGGGAAGAGAGCACGAGTGAGAGAGTCGGATGAACTCTCAAAAGCTGGTTTCATCCTGTAGATCAAATGTTGATCAAAGGATAACAGAGGATCAAAAATGACTCAAAGATTCCTGGCTAGAGCTGCAGAAAAAGGGGCTGCTTCGTTAGACAATATGATGTGTGGAATGTGAAGAACAGCTGGCATTTCAGTTCCATTAAAAAATCCTCCAGCTTCTCCTCGGTGCTAAAACTTGTGCCTGCGTCAATACTTCCACACGTGGGTCTTTACAAGGTGGTGAGACAGCACAGGCAGATTATGCCAGTGAAACCTGACCCCTCCCCACTCCACCCCACACATACCTAACCTACCCTTACTTTAAAAAAAATCTAATTACAAAATCGCTGGATGGATATAATATGTAGAAGTCCCAATGCCTGGACCTCAGTACTATTTTGGTCCTTGAAAAATGTGAATTGAAAACTTGATATAAATTAATTTGGACAGAAGTACTGTCACATGAATTGAAAACTGGCTCAAAGACTATAAACAAAGGGCCATAACAAATGGAAGTGCATCAAAGAGCAGTAGCCCAGCTTTCCTAAGAGGACAGTGGCCAAAGGAACTCTTCGAGTTGGGATGTGGGCTCACGTTTGGTTGGTATGTGTATTATCTAAAAGGGAATGGAGAATAGATGAAGCAGATCACAGCAGACGCTCAACGGAAATGGTCAACATTACTGAAAGCAAAATCACATCAGGTCAAAAGAGTGCTAGAAATACAAGAATTTCCCTTTAACCCCAGTTTGCTTTCTACGTGTCAGTTACCCATGGTCATCTGCAGCCTGAAAATATGAAATGAAAAATTCCAGAAGTAAATGATCCCTAAGTTTTAAATCATGCGTCTTTCTGAGTAGCCTAAACAAATCTCATACTATCCTGCTCTGTCCTGCTCTAGGATAGGGATCATTCCTTTGTCCAGTGTATCTACATTGTACAGACTGGTCACTCCTTAATCACTTATCTGCCTTTCTTAGTTGTGAAATTAACAATACATGCATTCAAATACCCTTATTTTTCATAATAATGCACAGTAGAGATGTTGGCAAATTTATTAAAATACATTGTTATAATTGTTCCATTTTAACTGTTGTCAATGTTTTATTATGTCTAATTTATAAATTAAACTTTATCATAGGCATGTAAGTATAGAAAATATGATTAGCACATTTAGGTTCAGTACAATTCCTGGTTTTAAGCTTTCTCTGGGGGTCTTAGAACATATCCTCCAAATTAAGGGAAGACAACTATATAGAAAGAGAAAATCAGCTAAAAAGTTACCTATGTAAAGATGAGAGGATGGTAGATGTTCTTCCCAAATAAAAAGGTTTAGAGAGGACATGTAGATAAAGTTTTAAAATTTTAGTTTACTGGATATTTTATCATCTCCTTAGTTTTCTGATTGTGCTCCAATATTCGTTTGAATAAAATTATAATATAAATCAGGGCCATTAATATTCTCAAACTTAAAAAAAACTTACAAAATTGACACTTATTCACCCCTAACTCTGCTGCTTTTAGGGCCCAGATCTTTGGATATAAGTTAGTTTGCACACAGATATACCAGATGAAAAATCACAAAGAGTAAAAGTTGGAAGCATCTGTAGACAGTAAAACATTACAAGAGTAAAACATAACAAGAGCAAAATGATAATGCAAATACAGTTAGTAGTATTTGCACATAGAACTTAAAATATCTGGTTAACTCACTAACATGAAGAATAAAAATTCCGACATGATGAAAATCATTCAATTACATATTGGTTGCACTTCTATTATGTGCCAGGTCATCTATTAAAGGTGGGTGTTTGTTGTTTGGAAAGTGAATTATTCCAAAGTAGTATCAGAAAAAATAACAAGGAAAGCACTGTTGTTTGTCTCAAGGAGTTTTGCTCACAAAAATATTCTTGGAATTTTAGAGTTTAAAAGTACCTAAGACTTCATTGAGTCTGACCCTCTTCATTTTGGACAAGAACTGGACACCACAGGGAAACAAGAGCCTGCAGAGGCCCTGCTGCAGTGTCTAGCTGGGCACCTCTGCGTAACTCTGCCCCCAGGAGCCCCAGAGGAATCTTTCACTTCCTGACGCTACCCTAATGCCTGAAATCTCGCTTCACCACTGTCCTCCCGGCCAAGCTGGACCAAGCTCAACAGAGGCACGACGTGCTTTCTCCCAGGCATCCATCTGGACTCCTGACCGAGCCTGCTGACTGGGCCGGGCAGCACCACAGACCATGCACCGGTCCGGACTCTCTGCTCTGTGCCAGGGTGAGCAGCGCTTTCAGCCAGAGTCTGTCAGGAGTTTGGGGCCACTTAATCCCACAGAGCTTTTCATTCCTGCCATCCTTGGCCTCCACCCAAAATGCACACTCCCACCAGTGTCCGCTCACGTCCTCATCCTCACGTTGCTGTTTCCTCTCCTATGACTCATCTTCCCATCCCATGCGTCTTCCTGCCAGCCGCCTGGCCTCTGCTCACCTTGCTTCCACTGCCTGTCCTGGCTGGCCTGTGTGCTCCTGGTGAACACCTGCACCTCTTTCAAGACTCATCTCAATCATCAGCCCCTTCTCTGCAAAAGAGGGCCACCACCTACCTCCTCCTAGCTGCCCATTGAATGGACAGAGCCCTGTATTTTTTGCTTCCCTCACAGGGCTTATACATGGATGAAATTGTCGATTAATGGAGCCAGGTAGCCATCATAGTTTCTTATTTAGATAAGGAAGCTCTTTGCATGTCTGCCACCCCTGGAATGCCATCTCTCTGAGGGTCTAGACTTTGGTTTGTACCCATTACTGTATCTTCCAGTGCCTAGAATGTGTCTCCCAGCACATGGTAAGTTCTTAGCAAATATCTAACTAAATTGCCATCTCTATTGGACATAGAGCTTGTTGGAGGCAGGAACAATATTTTCTTCCTTGTGACCCCATGGCTTTTCTACAGTGCTACCTAGAACCCTTACTCCACTATAAGCAAATGTCCCTGTTCATTTAAGCACTGCACCCAGATCTTCATTCATCTGGATCACTCCATCTTAAACACTATTCTCCCTTAAGATCATGGCCTCCCTTTCCTCACAGTTCCTTTTAACTAGGACCTAAGGTCAGCCTAGTTCTAGATGTTAAATTTCTACTCAATCTCTTTTGCAAGAGCAGTTGATATTACTGTTCTCATCAGCCACAAGTTTCCATCAGTACTCCCAAGGCTCTTCAGACAGCCAAATGCACTAAACAATTCTTGAGCCTGTTTCTGGCTACTTCCGGTGCTCAGCTCACATGCTTTCTCTACTACTCTGTAATATCTGACAGTGCTACATGAAGTATTCAACTCTGTTTTCCTCCTACTTCTCTGTTCTATTTTTTGCAGCTCCTTGTCTTTTCTTATTCGTTAACATTCTCTCCTCAGGCTCTGAGCCCTACTCTCTGGTTCAAATATTATCTTTACAATGATGATCTGAAGATCAGATTCTTTAAAGGACAAAAAAACAAAATAGTTTGAGTAGCTGGAAAACAGAACAAAACAAAAATACCTACAGTCCTCCTTAGTCTCCCAAGTACTGGGATTACAGGCATGCATTTAAAAACATGTTATGTTTTTGAAATGATGTTGTTTCTTGTAGTTGAAATATGGCTTTTTTGCTTTGCCTCTAGGTATTTCTGGGTAAAAATGTCAGAAGAGATGTTACTTCCATTACACAGTTCAAAGAAATCTTTATAGATTATCAGTACTGTCTCTGATTTTAAGCTTCAATATTTACCTGAATATGCCAAGAAATTGAGAGTTATCTTCCTTATTGAGTTTTTCCAGCTGGAAATTTTGCTACTCTTGGAAAATTGTTTCCTACTGTTTTAATCCAATCCTCAACTTTAGCAAGTTTTTTTTTTTTCAGTCTGTATTTCTGTGGATGTTCAAAATAACTGCTTTCCTTTCTTCATCTAGAGAGAGTTATAGAAGTTAAAAATTTAGCAGCCCTAATTTTCTGTTCAACGTCTACTCTTAAAATTAAATAATTCTATCTCCTATGTTTTTCCTCTAATGACCAGGTATCCTATTCCTTTATTATTCACTCTTGCATAGTCAGGCACAGAAGAGGAAAGGCAGCCTGAGAAGGGAATCTATGAATCAGAAGTTAGAAACTGTTACTGATGTTTAAGGAATGAGAATCAAGACCAAGAGCTAGGACCTGGGCACCCAGCAATGAAGGACAAAATTGCTAAGAGCCAGAGAATGCACACAGCCAAATAATGTGCGAGTGTGCCCACCCACAATCTAAAAAGAAATCAACTCAGGAAATAAGGCAAAGCCAAGTCAGGATAGAAAAAGTGAACACTTCAGTTAAAGGTAAGTATCTTGGGGAAAACTCACATGCCTCCGGCACTTAATAAGAGGATTCAGAAGAACATTGAGGGCTGAGACAGAAACAAGAGTGTGGCTGACCCAGGAGGCCAGCATATATCAGTTCAGATGGTCCCTAATTTAACAATGAATTGAATCACAAATTCTTACTTTATAGTAGTGTGAAAGCCATATGCATTCAGTAGAAACTGTACTTGAGTTTTATTAAGGTTTCCTGTATGCTAACCATAAATCTACTGAAAAAGAAATCCAGAAAACAGTTTCACTCACAATAGCACCACAAAAAATAAAACACTTAGGAATAAACCTAACCAAGGTGGTAAAAGTCCTCTATAAGGAAAACTATAAAAAGTTGAAAAAAGAAATCAAAGAAGACCTTAGAAGATGGAAAGATCTTCCATTCTCTTGGATAGGCAGAATAAATATCATCAAAATGGCCATTCTTCCAAAAGTGATCTACAGATTCAATGTGATACCCTACCCATTAAATTACCAAGGTCACTCCTCACAGACATAGAAAAATCAGTCCTTAACCGGGCATGGTGGCGCATACTTATAATCCCAGTACTTGGGAGGCTGAGACTGGAGGATCCGGGTTCGTGGCCAGCCTCAGCTACTTAGTGAGGTCCTCCGCAACTTAGTGAGACCCTGTTTCAAAATAAAGAATAAAAAATAGGGCTGCAGGTGTAGCTTGGAGGTAGAATGTCCCTGGGTTCGCGATCCCCAGTACTGTACACACACACACACAAAAAGAAAGAAAGAAAGAAAGAAAGATAGATCAGTCCTTAAATTCATTTGGAACAACAAAAAGCCCAGAATAGCCAGATTAGTTCGAACTATACTACAAAGCCACAGTAATAAAAACAGCATGACATTGGCACAAAAACAGACACATAGACCAGTGGAGCAGAATAGAAGACTCAGAACCAAACCCACACACTTACAGCCAATTGATTTTTGACAAAGGAGCCAAAAACATACACTGGAAAAAAGCCTTTTCAACAAGTAGTATTGGGAAAACTGGTTAACCATATGCAGAAAAATGGAAATAAACCCCACTTTCTCACCCTGCACAAGAGTCAATTCAAGATGGAGCAAAGACTTGGAAGTCTGGCCAGAGATCTTGCAGTTACTTGAAGAGGGCATAGGTCCAACACTTTGAGTTTTTAATTTTGGTCTTTTTCTGAGCCAGCACTATGCGATACAATGCTCTCTGTGTGCTGGGTGAGACAGAACTGCCAGTCAGCCATGAGCCCATGAGGGTAATGGTGATATTCTACAGTGTGCTACATGACTGAGCTCTGATGTTCAGTAGCCTAGGTCTGTTAAGTGTATATTTGACTTACAATACTTTTCATTTACAGTGGATTTATCTTGACCTTAGTCAAGAATCAACTCTAATTCTCTTTTCCTATTCAGTTTCTACTAATTACCCAGCCCCTGAAATTCTGAACTTTTTTCAAGTTTCCATTCCCGTCTTAAATGATAGAAGTGAACACAGAAACTGAGTGTAGTGACACATGTCTGTAATCCCAGTTCTTGGGAGGCTGAGACAGGAGAATCCTAGGTTCAAAGCCACTTAGGAAGAACCTGTTTCTAAATAAAAAAGTAAAATAAGATTGGAGGTGTATATCCCAGAGGTAGAACACCCCTGGGCTCAATTCCCAATTACCCCCCCCCCAAATTGAATATGGAGGTTAAATTCAATGTTTTATTTATCTAGAATAATAAGCATATATATTTTGTAAGGGGTCAAAGAGCACATATTTTAGGTTTAGAGGCTATCCAACCTTTGTCCCAGATATTCAATTATGGTGTTGTAAAATGAATGCAGCCACAGACAACATGCAAAGGAATAGATAAGGATATGTTTCAAAAACTTTTTTACAAAAAGAGGAAATAAAAACTCCTGTTCTAGAATTTGGTTGTATTATACATTACTCCTTACAATTACTAGATCTCAACTTAGATTTTGGAAGTATTTTATTATACATAAATATTCATTACAAAGGTATTTTGTTTTAGAATTTTATTGGAGCAATATAATTATACATCAGAATGAGATTCAAAGTGATACATTTATATATGTATACAACATCTCTTGGTGTGATTCTCTCCTAACCCCACTCTTTTCCTCCCATTTTCTTTCCCTAGAGACACTAGTAAGGGTGTTAGTGATACCTTCATGTATGGACATATTATTTGGTCCATTTTCTTCCTCAAGCCTTCTACCTTCCTCCATCCCCTGCCACTATTCTCCTGTCCTCACTCAAAAAAAGAAAAAAAATTAGAAAAGGAATTAATCTATGATGTTTCCATAATATTTTATTTAACATTAAATGCAAAAGAGTTTGACTTTGATTTCACCTACTTTCTCATTTAAAATTAGAGGCCTACTGTACCTTTTTTTATTTCAAATCTGATTCCTATGAATACTCATGAATAGCAACAGGAAGGTGAACTGAAAAGCCTTTTCTCTAAGATGAAGAATCAGTGAAACATGTTTTTTTAAAAGTGATGTTGGAAAGTGCCCTTTGCCGGTCATCTGTTTCATCTCGCACTATGGCCAAAATAAAAAGCATTTACTCTTTATTTGTGCAGTTTCCAGTAAGAAGTCACTCTCTAATTCCATCAGCCTGCTCAGGATGCTAAGAAAACCTGTGGAGATAAACTGTCCATGAAGAAGTTCAAGAAGCCAAGTGATCAATTATTTGCCAAAGAAGCAGAATATTGCTTACTTGCCTACAATCCTTTAAAGAAAATTAACAAGGAAGGAAATTGAAAAGGTCTCAGAGTGTATCAAGAATCTAGAAAACAATTTAATTTTCTCAGTCAAGATGTAGCAAATGGTAATGAATAAATCATGTTCCTGTTTGTTAATATGCTCCATCAGGTTACTTATTTTGAGAGAAAACAAAGACTCTGCTGCCAGAGTATTTCCCCTTATACGGTAGTTATAACTTTTTTTCTTTTAGCATTTTTCACTTATCACCAATTCTTTGTTACCACTTTCCACATTTTGAGAGATAAAAGGGCAAATAAATTTAAATCAGTTCAAAGAGTAATTTCTGAGTACCTACTGTGTGCCTAGTAACCATCAAGATGATGGCAATATAAAAGAGAACAAAATAAAAATCTCTGCTTTCATGAAGATTATTGCTCAGAGGATGAAGATAATAAAATATAAATGTAATAAGTAATAAGTCAATTATTTAGTATATGTGAAGATGATAAATAATGAATTCTGAAGGCTAGAGCAGAGGATGGGGAATTATATACATGATGGGGGTTAAGTTAGGTCTCTTGGAGAAGATGAATTATGAGCAGAGACTTGAAGTAGGAGGTAACAATTTGTCCAAGAGCATATTTAGGTGCAGAACATTTCACACAATGATAATTACTAGAGACAAAGGCAGAAAATGAGAGCATCTCTGGAAGATGGAAGACTAAGAGTGAGCACAATATTGCTGAAATGAGATAGAGGATTATAGCATATATAAAAAGTTTGTGGACTATAGGATTGTAAATTGGGGCTATGGGACAGTTTGGGCCACTCTAATGTCTTTTATTCTGAATACACTGAGGAGCCACTGCAGAGTTCTGAACAGAAAAAAAGATATAATCTGACCTGTGTTTTAACAGAATCATTCTGACTTCCATGTTCAGAACAGACTGAAGGGAAGTGTTTTAGTTTGTTTTGTAATGATACAACAAAATACCTGTGACTGGGTAATTTATAAAGAGCAGGAGTTTACTTCTCAGGGTTATTCCAATAAAATTCCATAATTTCTACAAAATAAAAACTGGGATAACTATGCTAACCTGCTAAGAGATACTTTACAAAATTCATCTCAAATAATATTCTATATTCATTTTCTCTTTTTATTGGTGCATTGTAATCATGCAGCTTAATGAGGTACAAGCTGGTAGAGGCAGGCACACACATCATTCATTTAACTGTTCGCCAATTCCGATCCCCTTCCCTCCCCCCACCCTCCTTCTCAAGTTCAGTTTATTGATTGACTTTGATATGTTTGTGAATGTATAGCATGTGCATTAAGGTGTCCCCCCCATCACCTTTAGTTAGGTCACCTTCTTTGCTCATCTAAGGTTTCTCCTTCTTCGTCTAGAGTCCCTCTTATGACCCACTTTCTCCCTAGCTTCCACATTTTAAGGAGAGCATACTATTTTTTACTTTTTGTGACTGACTAATCTCACTTACCATCATGTTTTCCAGTTCTATTCATTTCCCTGCAAATGACATGATTTTGTTCTTTACATTCATTTCCTACTATTCATGTTATGGAAAAACATGACGGTTTTAGTGTCTACAATGGGTATAGTGGAGTACTGTTAATTTTTAGAAGATGTTAAATCAAGTAAAGATTAAGGGAAAATTTATTAAGAATAAAAAATAATTTTAGACTAAAAATTAATATTTTTCATCGTGGAGTGAAAATAAAGGAACGTTTAATTCATTGCTTGGTATCTACATGCATACTACATGTTTGTATGACATTTATATAAAATGTTGTTGCTTAAATAGAAAAACATATATGGAACTGATTTTTATACCTTTTTAAAATGATTTTTATACCTTTTTAAAAAATTTAAGGTGTGGTAAACATGCATAACATGGCATTTTCTACTTTAACCATTTGTCAAAGTACAGTTCAGAAGTGTTATGTATGTTTACAATATCCCAAATTCGTTTTGTCTTGCAAAATAAAACTCTACAATCATTCACTTCCTATTATGTCTTCTTCCAACCCTCTGTCCACCCCTATTCTACTTTCTATCTCTATGGATTTGACTACTTTTGGTACCTCATGTAAATGGAATCATACAGTGTTTTTTTCTTTGTATGACTGGCTTATTTCATTTAGCAGAATATTCTCAGAGTTTATCCATATTGTAGAATGCGTCAGAGTAGAATGATATTCCATCATGCCAAATTACATTTATTCATTCACCCATCGATGAATATTTGGTTGTTCCTACCTTCTGGGTATTGTAAGCAATGCTGCTATGAACACATGTGTACGGATCCCTGTTTGAGTTGCTTTCACTTTCATTTTAGATATATAACCAAAAGTGGGCCATATGATAATTCTACTTTTAAATTTAAGAAGCTACCATACTGTTTTCCATAGTGGTTGCACCATTTTACATTCCCACCAACAGTGCCCAACTATTCTTCTAATTTTTCCACATTTGCTATGGTCTGAATATGATTTAAATGTGTTCTCCTACAAATGTTCATGTATTCTAAGCTTTGTGCATAGGGCAGTGTAATGGGAGGTGATAGAATGTTTAAGAGATTAAACATTCTTCCCAGTGGGAGGTCCTTAGGTCATTTGAGGTACTGCCCTCAGAAGAGAATGGTTGTCTCCTGGAGTGAGTTCTCATGGGAACAAATTGTTATAGAAGCATAAGCCTGACTCCCAAGTTGCTCTCTGGCTTCCTACTTAAGATATGATTATTCCTCCACATATTCTCTGCCATGTGCCATGGTACCTTGCCAGAGCCAATGCTATTTGGTTTCTGCGTTCAGCCTCCAAAATTATGAGGTAAAGAAACCTGATTTTCTTCATAAGTAGTCTATCATGGGCATTTTGTTATAGCAATAAAAAATAGACTAATGAAAAATCCTCACCAATACTTGATGAGTTACACGGTTTGCAGTTTAACTTTCACTCTGTTGATTTTGTCCTTTGTGCACAGAAATATCAAATTTTTATATTCTGGAAATACTTTTATTAGTTCTACCAGTTGCAAAGCAAGAGGGTGCTCTATTTAACTTAGAACCCAGTAGTGTAGGGTCCGTAAGTTTGAGTATAAACTGGAGTTTAGAAATCACTACATACATTTTGATGATCTTGAAGGACCAGATCCTACAAGTCAGTTTCTATAAGGGATTTTGGTTTGCTTTATCATGGATACAGTGTCGTAAGTGATGGGATAATATTGAAAACAATTCTCAGGAGGCTTACAGATTCATGGAAATCATGTGATACTTTGAAGAAAGTCATGAAACACTTTGATGCGTGGTCGTGAAATCACACATCTGTGATTCCTTCTCAGTCACATGATACAATATAATTGCCTTGTGTACATTTCCGAAATAAATGTTATTTAATCTTCTTGTTTCATATTTTCTCAATTTTATATGTGCCTTACATTTGACTGAGTGTGACCTTCCAGAAATCAAGAACCATGTTTAAGTAACTAGCCTGGGCAAATCAATGTTTCACATGATGTGCTCGATGGTAAAGTCAAAGATGAAATTTCAAAAAACTGTGCACCTGGACACTGCAAAAAGATCACTTGGAGAATCATGCAGATTGAAGTTATAAAGGACACAAGAAATGGAAACGACATGACCAAGTATATACAAGTATTCGATGCCAGGAATTTGTGCCTTTTTGAAACTTTACAACCTGAGAGCCTAATGAAGTGCATCTCCTAACTTTTTTGACTCTCATTTCCTAAATTCCTGACCTTGGTGTATGTATCTAGCTTTAATCTCCTTTGTTTCTTGCCTCTGTGAGCTTTATTCTGCCTGTATCATCTTATTCTCTTCTTCCTGCATTCATGAGTTGAATAATTATTAGAACTTACTATGTGCCAAGAACATTATAGTCAAAACAAACAAACTATTCTTGCCCCAATGGAGCTGACAGGCTAATGGGGGATAAAAGGGCAAAAATAGAAAAGTACAATAGAATGTGACAAGTATTATGTAAATGAAATATTAATTGCTGTAGAAGCATAAAGAAGAATCTGCAAGCCAATTCTATAGTATCAAGGAAAGCTTCCCCCAGAGGAAGTTATATCTGAGACTTGGGTGGTATATATAATTTATCTAGGGGGAGTGTAAAGTTGTGTGTGTGTGTTGAAAAATAAAGACAAAAGAAAGAAGCTTTGCAAAGGCCTGGAACTGGGGTGAGGAGTAGCCAGAAGATAAAGGACTTTGTAAGGCTTGCTAAAGGATCTGGACTTTAGTCTCAGTGTAATGAAAGCCATTGAATACACTTAAGCATACTAATAACATATGCATAAGATTTACATTTTAGAAATATCACTGATTGTAGTGTGGAGAACAAGCTGAAGTGACACTTGGCTAGAGAAAAGGAAACCCCAGGCCATTAAAAACACAGGAACTGAATAGGTGACAGAGGATGAAGAAAAAAATGATGGATTATTCCATATCTAGGATATTCTAAGGAGAATGAAAGGAAACAGACAACTATGATGCTTAGATTTCCGGTTTTGACTAGTGGACAACAGGTGAAATGGGGCAGATGAATAAAAAAGCAGACTTGGACTTTGCAGCTGCTGACTTTGGTAGACACATTGAACTTTCAAGAGACATCTTATAGGAAAATGAATTAAAATTTAGGAGAGAGGTTGCCCCTGGAAAGAACAGAAAGTAAGGGAGACATATACAAATCAAAATGAGGACAATCTGCCAGTTGTGGTGGTATACACCTATAATCCCAGGCTGAGACAGGAGGATTGCAGGTTCAAGACCAGCTTCAGCAATTTAGTGAGACTGTCAGCAACCTAGCAAGATCCTGTTTCAAAAAAAAAAAAAAAAAAAAAGGTTGGGGGTAGGGGTATAGCTAAGAAGTAAAATGCCTCTGCCTCTGTATTCTATCCTTACTACCACCAAAAAAGAAAAAAAAAACAAGACAATCTAAGACTGAACTCTAAAAAATGCCAATATTTCTGAGTTCTACAAAGGAATCTGATTTGAATGTCAGTATGGAACAAAAAGAGAACATGGCGTTAAGGAACAAATGAGATAGTCAGCACTGTAAAGAGGGGCAGGGAGATCAAACAAAGAAAAACTTAATTGACTTGGAAGCAAGGGAGTCATTGCTGGCTTTAGCACTCAAAGATTTTACCTGTGGTAAGAGCAAAGCTTAATTAAAAAGGGCTGAAGAGTGAGTGATGCTGAGAGGCAAAGGCAATGAATATAGACAACTCTTTCAAAAATTTTTTTGTGAAGGAGTGTTCAGAAAGTAGAGAAGATTGGAAGAGATATGAGACTGAGGGACACATTTTAGAACATGAGAATATTGAGAATGTTTATAGTCTCATAAAGGGGTAAGGAAGGTAGATAAACATTGAAGACAAAGGAAAGAGTATTCTGGGGAGGCAGGACATAGAATCTGAGTGCAGACACAGGGACTGACATGCAGGTGGAGAAATAATTTCTTTTTCTTGAGAACTGTTTGTAGATTTGGTGACAGAAATTAGTTATTCTACTTTTTCTCTGAACAAATAGGCAAGTTTATCGACCAACAATAAGAAGAACAGAATGAAAATTTTGAGGAAAGACTGGAGAAAGCTTATTAGGTGTTATGGTTTGAATGCCCCCCCTAAAACTAATTAAAAGGTAATTGCCCAGCAATGGTCTTGGCAGGTGAGACCTTTAAGAGGTGATTAGGAAGTGCCATCATTAATCGATAAGGCCCTTGTCATGAGAGTGGACCAGCTATTGCCACTATGGCTTTGCCCTCCAGCTTTCTCCTGTGCTTCCCTGCCATCTGATACACTCTACCATGTTGTCACACAGCAAGAAGACTCTCACCAGATGCCAGACTTCGATATTGAACTTAAGATACATTTACTTTTTTTTTTTCTTTTCTTTTTTTTTTTTTTTTTTTTTGCGGTGCTGGGGGATTGAACCCAGGGCATTCTACCTTCAAGCTACACTCCCAGTCCTATTTTTTATTCTTTATTTTGAAACAGAGTCTCGCTAAATTACGGAAGGCCTCATTAGGTAGCTGAGGCTGACCTGGAACCCAGATTCTCCGGTCTCAGCCTTCCAAGTACTAGGATTACAAGCATGCGCCACCATGCCCAGCTACATTTACTTTTTAAAAGAGAAAACATACAAAAATTATAATATTCAATCCTAGATATTTAGGAATATTCAAAAGGAGTATGATATAAGCACTTTTTCATTCAAAATAGTTGTAGCCAAGACAGGAGGATCACAGTTTCCAAGTCAACCTCAACAAATTAGTGAAGCACTGTTTCCAAATAACAATGTAAAAAATAAAAAGGGCTGGGAGTTTAACTCAGAGGTAGAATGCTCCTGTATTCAATCCCAGCACCAAAAAGCAAACAAAAAAATAAAAAATAAAAAAGCAAACAAAAATATTATATTAGTCAGTTTTCTGTTACTATGACAAGGAAAAAAAAGCTTACTTTTTCTCATAGTTTCAAGTTTTCCAGTCTGCGATCAATTGTCCCCATAACTTTGCTCTGTAACAGGCAATACATCATGGTGAGAGTCTAGTGGAGGAAGCTGCTCACTTCATGGCAGTGGAGAAGCAAAGAGAGAGACAGAAAGGAGCTAGAGTCCCAATATCCCTTCCAATGGCATTCCTCTAGTGACCAGACTTTCTTCCACTGGGCCTCATCTGTTAGTAGTTCTCCCACCTCCCAGTGTCATAAGCTAAGGACCAAACCTGTAACACAAGACCCTTGAGGGACAATTACCTAAACCCTAGTAATGATATACTCCTGTGTCTATCAAACTCATTGTAGAAAAACATTTTTTGGTTTCTTATATAAAAAAAAAGTGCAGTACTTATGCAAAAAATACTGGAAAAAATAAAGATATTATAATATAAATTTCAATTTTTAACTATCAAATTCAACAGACTAAAAATATTGACTCCTCCAAATTGCTGCAAATGTTTATAAGTATTTATTCTCAATTTCTGTATTTATCTTATTGTAACCCAGGGACAAGCACCTAGCCGTGAATCACACTTTGAGTAGCTTTGGCTTAGTGGTCTTTATCCAAAGCATTTGTACAGATGCTCTACTAATGTTTGTAGAAAGCTTTGTTTTTCCAAAGGAAAATCACACTAAGATGGGGATGAAAATCAATACCTTTCCTTAAAAATAGAAAACTCTTTTATATGCACCTTGCTTTTGTTTGCATTATCTTCTTATACCAAATAGTTTCCCTGGATTTCTAGGAGAAGAAAGCATGAGTAATGACAGAATGAAAAAGAAAGGAGCCCCAGGAGATATGCTGTAGTATTGATTTTTTAGTCACATGCAATATTTACATCCCATTTTCTATCTATTCATCCTAAGCAAGCACGCTTCTTACTAGTAATCAGTGTCCCGACAGTCGAATGGTTGGCCTGATTTCCTTAGGAACTGGCATGTTCTTTTTCTCTTATTTCAATGGTAGATCATTGCTTCTCTAAGTAAAGTCAAGAACCTATTACAAATTTTAAGATTAAACTAATCTTGTGGACAATAAATGTAAGATTAGTTTAGTGGTTTATTCCAAAATTTGAGCTAATCTGATTTTCTTCTGACAAATAAAAAAAGACTGAGTTGGCTCAATATTCTATATGATTTCGGTGGCCTAGGATGGCCCTCACACTAGGATGTGCTTCCTCCTGAGGATGATGTCACCTTTTATTCCTGGCTATTGCAACGTCATGCAGCTTCCTTGCTTTCTGTTCTATCCCACAAGCCTTCTCTTACTTGGCAGCAGTCCCTCTGTGTGTATGGCTGTGATGGTTTGGAATCCTTCCCTTTTCTCTCACCCTCTGAATCACTTGTTATCTTCCTAATTAAAGCACCTCTTTCATTAGCTTATGATGAACTATGTAGAGTACTGTGGGGGCACTTTGTATTAAAAGGCCTGTTAATGGCAATCTTATTAGCATAAGCAAGAGTCTCTCTGCTGTTGCCATCTATCTCCCTGTCTCTGTCTCTGTAACTCATCACATAGACGTCTAGCCCTCCCTCTTTCCATTAAAAAAAAAATTAGAACCCACAACTTTTCCAAATTTAGTCACCTTACACTAGGAAATGAGGTATAGAAAATAATGAAGTCACTAAACTGGTAATACTTTTTTACACCAGGCTTGATGCAACTGGAATATATTGAGCTAATCAAGCTAAAAAGTTTAATCATTTTATCCTGTGCTGTGTAGTTTTTATTTTAAAACAGCAAAGAAAAAATGAGTTAAAATAAGATGTTACAATGCATGATCAAAAAATACTGTGATAAAATGGTTTATAGTTAATGTTGTATTTGTTCATTTAAAAAATACTAATTGAATACGTGGTATGTTTTTAGCCCTGGGAATACAGCAGTGAACAAAACAAAGAAACTTATATTCTAGAGGAGTGGTGCAGAGGGTATTATTAAATAATTCAACATAGTGCATATAGTTTGGTAATATAATCTCAGACACAACATATTAAAAACAAACAGATTTTGTAAAATACCATTACCATTACTTGGGTACTCAGTGAGCTGGAGTGCTTCTGC
The DNA here is from genome assembly GCA_004027655.1 of Graphiurus murinus. Classification (NCBI taxonomy): domain Eukaryota; kingdom Metazoa; phylum Chordata; class Mammalia; order Rodentia; family Gliridae; genus Graphiurus; species Graphiurus murinus. The sequence continues at coordinate 17,369 of PVLC010006191.1, read as the reverse complement.
TTGAAATATAAGAGAGCTATGACATTTTGGAGTATGCTAGCTTGCTTCCTATCAGTGGAAAAATGATAATTCAACAATATTTTGCTTAATATTTTTAGAAACTCATTTTCTCTTTAATTCTCTCAATGTGCTTCCAAGCATTTTAGACTGCAAATCATATTAAGAAAAATCTGGAATTTGAATATGGCATAATCATTATTTTTAGTCTAAATTTTTGTTTGTAAAAGACTTAGTCCTTGAGCAAGAAAGCCTTCTTTGTAAGTAAAATACAACCACAAATTAAGATATAGTGATTTTAATCATGGATGAGGTTATTTTACTAGGTCTATTAGATAATCACTACCCCATATTTTACCAACATAAATACAAAACATTATGCAAATGACAGTGTTACTTCTGATCAGATACATATCTGAAGAAGCCAGATTTTTAAATGAGAGATGTATTCTTCTGGCCACCTAGGGAAATAAGCAGCCAGAAAAATCTGGCTTGGGCTGGAAGAAGACTAATGCACTAATATTTATTTATGAAAGCACCATATATTCTGCTCTTCCAGGAATTATTGCAGTAAGAGTTCCACTGCAGTGTATATCAGGTGAAAATAGAAGCTGGAATATTTTACTACATGGAAGAGCCACAACATACTATTGAAGAATGGTTGGGGATTGTTTTGATTTCTAAAAACCGAAAATAAGCTTATTATGGTCTCATTTATTTTTAAGTTGAGAAAGAGGCCTTTTAGAAGGGTTCTATGTTGTTACATAAGCACATTTTAATAGAGTAAAAGAGCAATCACTGAGGTTCTGGGAGATTAATCAGAATTCTGGGCAGACATTAGATGAATACTCTTCAGATACACCAGAAAGGGAAGGGCTAAGATAGTTTAATTAAATAACTTTTCATCCTCCCAAAATTATTCATGTGAATATTCTTAGTGAGCTCATTGTTTTCTGCAAAAAAAAAAAGGCCTGCATTTTCTTTAGAACTATATAATCAAATGACCCATCAAATTAATTAATGGGATTTTAATCTAGTACAGCTAGCATGCTAATTAACTTGTCAAGTATGTACACAAAATCTCCACGTGAGTTATTTTTAAAAGTCTTTGCAAGTGTATATGTACTATCACAAATTTAGTGACACATCTTTGAAACAATACTCAAAAATCTTGGAAGGAACAATGGCTAGCACCACGGAGGGAGGAGAACGAGGCAGAGGAGTAGCAGAGGGTTACAGGAAGGGAGACATTTTTTATTATGTGCTTTTTGTTTTGAATTCTATGCCACAGCATATATTATTTGGAAAAAATGTTTTAATTAAATCTTTGCAGAAGATGCAAAAAAAAAAAAAAAGAGAGAGAGAGAAGGTGAAAGAGACAGGAAAGAAAAAAGAAAAAATTAAAGAGGGTTTTTGTGTGTGTGTGTGTGTGTGTGGTACTGGGGATTGAACCCAGAGGCATTCTACCTCCAAGCTACACTCCCAGCCCTATTTTATTCTTTATTTTGAAACAGTGTCTCACTAAATTGCAGAGGGCTTCACTAAGTAGCTGAGGCTGGCCATAAACCTGCACTCCTCCTGTCCCAGCCTCCCAAGTACTGGAATTACAAGCGTGCACCACCACGCCCAGCATAAAGAGGGTTTGACAGAGGAAGCAGAGAAAAAAAGAGAATCAGGGAAAGGCAACCATTCTACCCTGTCCTGTTGCTATGACATTACCCTGGTCAGAAATCCCCTAACCCTATTCCATTGTCTTCTCAATTTGATTGCATCTATCCCACCCCCAGTCACACAAGTTTAAAGCAAATCTCAATCACTGTTCATCTATAAACTCTTAATTATGGTTCAGTAAGGTGTAAGGATTTTTTGATGGTAATGATCATGGCCATGACAATTATTGGCATTTTGTCTATCGCATTATAATCTATTTAACATTTTTAATAATTATGAAGACATCTTTATTCCAAAACCGTTTTGAATTTGTTTAAAAGATTGGGGGCACCTTTCTATTTTGTGGACAGTTTCTGTGGCAGTAACTGCTGAGGGTTTGATGAAGATGAACAGTCTGTTCTTGCAGGTGGCTATGTATTGCAGGTTTGAGTCAGGCCTGAAAGGTATTAAGAGAACTCTGAGGAAGATGCTTCAAACATTCTGGCTATGTTACTCAAAATGTTAAGCCGTTAATCGTACTTACTCTCACATGTAATTAAATCTCTATTTTACTTTTTTTCAGAAAATATTTGTGTCTTTACTTATTGAAGATAAATCCAGAGCATAAAACTCTTCTGTTGCACAACTATCACTCTTACTGTGATTGCCATAACAATGATCCTTTTCTAAACATGTAAATTGGTTTACATGGCCCACAACACTTGGAGTCAATATTAGTTCAATTCAGGAACTTTAAACAAAAGGAGAGTTGAAGTCAATAAATCTAATCATAGACATCTGCTTCCTGGATGTGCAGTAGACACAGCAGATTCTCTCTTGGAGTAACATATAACTTTCTTGGTGAATATTTATGACTATCCTAAGAATATTAGCTACAGCTCCAAATAAGTGAAAACTCTGCTGAAGTTGATACGACAATTTTCCCTATAAAGAGATAAAATCATAGTAAAGAAAATATTCAATTCCTTTCTTTAAAAGGTAAATGGTTGGTATTTATACTTATATATAGGAAGTCTGAGTTCATGGAAGAAGAAAATGAATGCCAATATTCAACTAAATCCATCAATCATTGAAAAAAATGGCAGTTTTCCAATGTTTTAAACCTGCTGATTTGTTCTGGTTACTCTTGTTTTCTTTGAAGAGTCTTAAAAAGAAATATATTAATGCTAACAATGAACCTTTGTTGGGGGGGGGATACTAGAAACTCAAAATACTGTTGTAATATGTTAATCATCTTGAAGAAAATAGCAACACTTAGTTTGTCTTACCCTCTTTGGTTTGGTTTTGTTTCTCATTTTAAAGTAAGTATGTCTATCATTAACCATACAAGTCTACTTTTTGATTGGTCGCCAGAGGATGCTAATCATTTGTATACTTTATCAATAGTCTTTCATATATACCTACAAATATATGTGCAACTTGGCATGAGTAGAGGAGAGGCAGTATCTAAGTACATTCAACTGCTAAAGTATAGATGAAACATTAATGAACTGTGCCTAGGGCAATAATTTTGACTGCTTATACATCTTTTTCAAATTTGCCTTCTGAAAAGCTAGCTTTGAACAATTTAATCAGTTGACAGCAAAGCCATCAGGCTTTGCAAGTTTATATATAAAATAGAAAAGACAGAGTATGAAGGAATGATCTCTGGGTTAGGGGAAATCTTTCATTACTCCAAAGCTTTCTCTTTTCTAGGAATTTATAGTTTTCCAGTGATGATTTAACTTACTTAATTTGATTTCATAATAGCCTATCAGTGGAGCAAAGCCTACTATTATTGCCATTCTGATGTTCATAAGAATGGGCAAATAGGTAACTTTTTGGGAATACTAGAAATGTCAAATACCATGGTGAAGGTTGTAATGACATGAATGTATACATATGTAAGCTTCCATCAACATATATACATACAATTTATGCAATCTATACCTTAATAACAACATTAAAGTGAAAAACTAGGTGAATTAGAATGGTCTTCATGTACGTGTAACAAGCTCTTTAAATCCTACTCTTTAAATCCAGTTAAGGAGATGACCAAAAGAAGCTTCTTCATGAATTAATACAGAAATTCAGTTAGATAAACAGGAGCTTTCACTAATGCGGTAAGACATTTTACTGGCTACATCTTACTAAACAATATGCAAAACAACTTTCTAGTCTCATAGTCCAATCCACAATCTTCTTAGGAATAGACAATTCAAGAGGTGATTTTATTGACTATAATGCAATACACAATTACATAAGAAACTACTCCATCAATAAATAGAACCAAACTATTTCCATTTTGTTCACTGGGATTTGGCCATTCCAACTCTTGCCACAGTGGGCCATAAAATTAGATATGAATCAACTCCTAATTATTTCCCCGTATTAAATTTTGTGCATTTGCCATTTGGTCATTCAGAATTAACCTATGGAAATTTGGAGAGCTGAGTGGCTCACAGTATGAGGTATCCACAGCTTACAGCAATGGTGGTAGGATGGAGAGATTGGTGGATCTTTCAATATTGACTTCTTTGTGGCCTTATGCGGCAAAGTATGTAGGAAACTTAAATCAGTTCTCCAATGAAAATATATAGGGCCCAAGTTAAAATGTTTCCTACAGTTCTAAATATTACATGAGCAACTTGATCAGGAAGAAAGATTTTATAGAAATTACAAAGATATTGTGGCTCATAGGTTATCATGTCAAAGTATGTGACAGCCATTCCTGGGGTGTAGAAGAGCCACAGAACCAAGTCTCATATAAACTAATGACACAGATCTGCTAGATGTTGGGCATTGGAGCTAGTGTATTCTAACCAAGGTTAGCAATATTCTTACAGTAAGATAAAAAAGCACAAATATTTGTCAAATTGAATTTAATACATATATTATATATATAAAATATTTGTCAAATTGAATATAATGCATACATATTATATATATATATATACATATATATATATCATCATTTACAGAGTTTTGGTAGCAATCTAATAAGAAAAAAAGAAGAATGCAGTATCCCAAGAAAATGAGCCAAGAAGGAGCCACCCTGGGATTCTATGTGTAACCTTAATCCAAAGAACATCCAGTCCCTTAAATAGGTAGTAAAAAATTTATCTCAGGGTCATATGCATCTGGAATTACCTATTGACTTTTCTTTGGTATTTCATTAAGAATTTCTCATAGGCTGAATATAGTTTCTAGCAGTTACTGGGCTTCCTGATTTTTCTTAATAATCTGAGATACCAACAGAGAATAAAATAAAATAATGATCTTTTCAATGGTTTACACATATTATCAGTTTAATGCATGTTGGTGTTATTTAAAATAATTTAATGAAATAAATCAGACTTATCTATGACTCTTGTTTTTTTTGTAACAAAAATAAACTAAAGGTATTTTATTAATTATTCCTTTATGGAACTCATGAGATATTAAAATACATAGGAATGGTTTTGTGCTAAAGAGAGAAAGGTCAGGATTTAAGCCATTTACAGAACTACAAGCCACTGCTGGTTTCTCAGCCACCTGAATACTTTGATTTTGAGTAGTTGCTTAATTCCCTAAGTCAATTTTTATTTTTATCTTATTACTATGGCACCTAATTTATTATATGTGTGTACACACATATGCATATACATTCACAGTTTGTTTCTCATGACCCTGTCAAATATTCTTAGTCCTGCTGAGTTTTTGTAGAAATATCCATGCATTTCAAGTATGTATCAACTAAAAGAGGATTATATGGCAACCCTGAGTTGAATTAAATGAGTTGTATATAGTTTTAGCATCTGAGTTAAATCTGTTGGGCATTTATTTTTCATGAAATATTGTGATTATAGCCTCCTTTTTAGTTTTTCATTTCACATATGCTTATGTGAAGTTTAGCAAGCATAGACAATAGTTTCTAACTTAGAACATCAAGTTAATAAAAACTGGAATATATAGTTAGAAATATTATCTTTCTTCAAGGCAGAAAGAATATTCTGGAATAAACTCAAAAGCTGCATTTCCTTGGCTTTTGCCTTAAAGTAGAACTGACAGCCATGAGTTAAGGAAATAATTACAGGAAAGGATGCAGAGGAAAATAAACCAAGAGAGAAAAGACATGTAATACCCATGAATTATAACTTGATATGGTCAGCATTTTTACTTCTAGAGATAGTCTAACTATGTATCATCTGTACATAAATAAATATGGTCACAGTACACGTAAAATATTTATAAATTACTTGTCAGGTGCAAGTACTTATTTATATTTGATGTTTATTGCTCCTATCACTACAAAATCAGGGCACTTTAGGGAAATTAAAAACACAAGTTAGTTCTAGCAGTATCTACAATAAATTCAACTTCATAAAAATAATTAATCCTATATCTGAAATATAATTTTGCTAGATTGACGTCCAATGAATAAAAGTAGAGAATGAAATACGGTTCACAAGCATCTAGGTTAAGATGGTAGATTATAACATTTAATTTCCCTCCCATAAAATTTAACAAAATGAGCAAATAATAAAACCCAATTAGCAACAGCCAGAAGGGAACAAAGAAATAACATAGTGTGATTTAATAAACCAACCCACAAAAAGAAACAAATATTACTGGGAGAAAAGGAAAGAACTCAGCTCCCTATGATGCCTCATCTTCAGAAGGAGCCCATCAATATTCCCTAATACTATTATAAGTAGCGTAATGAAAATTCAGTCATTAGCCTTTTCCTTGGACTGAACATTAGTGAAAAGTACCACAGGGGAGAAGTCAGAGGAAATAAACTACAGGACACTTTTCATATAAATGAGGAATTCTTCTTGCCAGTATCTCCCACCAGGTGGAGTGAACCTCCGAAGAAGGCAAAGGGGGAACAAGAGTCCAGAATTCTAATAAAAAACTGCAGGCCACATAGTTGGAGCTCTCCTCCTGTGGATTACCACCCCTTCCTCCTTACTGGCTGGAATTTCCTCCAGCACAGAAAATTAGCTAAGGATATTTAGACTTTAGCTTGAAGTTACAAAAGGATGAATCTCAGAAAATGTATCTTAGTGTCACTATACGTTATATTAAAACAAATGAAAGACTTGAACCCAGCCACTCCCATATGAATAAGATATAAAGGTAAGATTACATTGGCTCCAGTCCTCTATACATTTCCATGGCAAAGCATCAACCACCTTCAAAATCTCTTAAGTTCTAGTATTCCATTTCACATTAAAACAATTCTACCCAGCCAGAGGTTTTGGTCCTGAACTCAGCTTTCTTAGTCTTACACAACCATACAATCTCTAGTCATTCTCTCTCTCTCTACATTTTCTCTAATCTATCATCTCCTGCAGTTTCAGCTCCCTTTGCCATCCAGGATAGATCCAGTGAACTCTAATCACATTTTACCAATAATCTGTTTTCCTAGGAACATTTTTTTCTCCTACTTTGTTATTTCAGTAGTTTTTCTTTTGCCCTCTGGTGTCTTCTGCACTAGAACATTCTCTTCCTATTATTGTATCTCTGCCCTCTCTATCTTCTCTGCATATTAGTGTTCCTTTTGTCTCTGCAACAAATTACCACAAACTTTAAGCAAAAAATTTGTCTTTTTACAGTTGTGGAGGTCAGAGGTCAAAACCAAGGTGCATTTGGCTAAAGGCAAGGTATGGGTAGGGCTGTTTCCTTCTGGAGCTTCTAGAAGAGAGTCTCTTGCCTTGCCCTAGTGCTCTTAGTGGCCATATGTGTTTCTCAGGTGGTGACCCAACTTCCTCTTCCAAGCACTTCCCTCCAATCTCTGCTTCTTCTCATCACTCACCTTCTCCTCCTCCTCCTATCTCTCTGTTCTAGAAGGAGTACATTGCATCAAGACTACCCAGTCACTTCTCAGTCATTTTTACTTTATCTGAAAGCTTCTGAACTTGATCCCATCTGCAAAGTCCTTGGAATTAGAAAGTGGACATGTTTGGAAAGGGGGATTTTACAGACTGCTATATTATACTTCTACCTATGGTTCCAATTCCAAAGTCTTTAATTATGACTCATATACTAAAGGATCTCCAAGGATGTTTCTGCGGTAGAGACTTTTCTAAGGCATGTATCTACTTATCTCTTTCCTCCATTTAAATATGTCACAGATACAGCAAACTCTAAAATATCCAGACTGTCACCAATCCATTTTTTAACACTTTATCTTAATAAAATTATCCTTTCCTCTCTCACTTTTAAACTTTTTTAAAAAAAGGTTTAAACTTTTCCCTCAAGGTGAATTAATTCGCTATAATGTAACCATGCTTAAGGGGCCTCCTTCTTTCACTTTTGACTATTTATTCCAAGAAGACTTTAAGATGTTCTTTCATAAGATGAAAATTCTCTATTTTATGATTTCATAGTAATAGAAGCCATTCCATCTGTAGTTCTTATCAGAATTTTACACAGAATTATAATTTTATACCAGTTCATTGGTATGAGTTGATTCATCTGTTTCCTCACTAGACTGTAAGTCCATGCAGAAATAAACCATGTGTACTCTTATATTTTCATTAATGTTTACAGATTCTGGAGAATAGAAGATATTCAATAAATATTTGTTAAGTAAATGAATGAATAAGCGTGTATTCTCTGCCAGGAACTGCACTAGGCTTTGAGAAAATAGGCCATACAAGCAGGTCCTATTATTTTAAAACATTTCTTTCAAAAAGTTTGGGGTTGTGATTACCAAGGGAGATATTGAAATTCATTTTGGAATATTTTAGTCTTTAAGAAATTAGCATATAAACAAACCTGGTATTTTTTCCTCTTCAGTTGTCTTGCTAAAGAATGCAAATATAATTTTCTCTTCATAAACACTCAGAAATGACCTCAGATTGAATAAAGCAACCTTGTATCCTGAATCAACACTTCAATATTTTAGAGGGAAAGGAGCACTAAAAGCTATTCCACTATAGTAAATATTTCTTATTAATTGTGGTCATTTTGTTTGTAATGTACAGAATCTTTTTTTTTTTTTTGTAATGTACAGAATCTTTAATTTCAGTGCTTTCAAGTTTTTCGGAGATGGAGTGTATTTATCAATACTCTCTTTTATTTGTTTGTTTTTAATCACCTAACTTTGATAGGAAACTAGGAAGAGACCGGTAGTCTTCATTAATATTCCTCCTGTGGAACTCTACAGTTTTGACAAGATTTCTAATCTGTGTAATTAGGATGAGTGGAAAGAAAAGTTACTGCACTGTCTTAGTTTGGGGTGGAGTTGATTTGACAAAAAATACATAGCTTTTAGATAACAGAAATTTATTTCTCCCAGTTCTGGAGACTGAGAATTCCAAGACAAAGATACTGGCAGATTCAGTTTCTGATGAGGGTGCCATGTTCTAGTTCATCTATGGTACTTTCTAGATCAATCCTCACATGGCAGATAGAGAAATAAGCTCCTTGAGCCTCTTTTGTAAGGACAGTAATCCCATTTCACATCTTAGAGGCCCCCACCTCTTACTCCCATCACATTGTGGGACAGGATTTCCATATGTGGATTTACTTGGCAAAGACACAAGTATTCCAACAATAGTATGCCCCCAACCCAACCTTCATCCTATTGCTCAGTTAGTGTCCATGGTCATCAAAAAGTAGAAGACCACAAAATCCAATCATAGTCTTAGAAGAATGCTTGTGGAAAACTGTGATTCCTTATCTCCCTTCAGCCTTCTGAATAAAGAATTAAAAGGTTATCCCAAGTTTCATTTATCATATATTTTCTTGAAAATTACTTAACAAGAAATAAACTAGAATAGAGCCTGACAGTAAAGATGGAAAGAGAATGGAGATACCAAAATCTCAGAAGTCATAAAGGAGCAAGTTTAAGCCTGGCATGGTGGCACACATCTATAACCTAAGTACTTGGGAGGCTGAGACAGGAGGGTCTCAGGTTACAGGCCAACCCAAGCATCTTAGTGAGACCTTGTTTCAAAATTTAAAAATAAGTAAATAAATATACTAGGAGTGTAGTGCAGAGGTAGAAAACCTCGGGGTTCAATCTCCAATACCAAAAGAAAAATAAATAAATAAATAAATAAATAAATGGCACAAGTTTCAGATTCCCTGGTATAAAGAAAAATGTCCTTTTTGCAAAACAAAACAAAACAAAGATTGTTTTTCATAAGTTGACCAATGAAAATCAGAATTATTGTTTCCACATTTACATACTTTTATTTCCCTATTTTACATATATCCTTGAGTTAACGTTAATCATTTTCCTACATGGAGAAAATGAGTCTAACGGATGTTTTCTTGTCAGGGGAAAATTCAACCTCTAATTCTATGATGGTTCAGGTACAATTTATAAGCTTGAGCAGCTCACAGCAAGTAACATGAATCATATCCTCAAGTTTCCATTATGTCCTGAATCTGTCAACAGCTGGTAGAACATATAGCATTTAGCCAAGTGTGAGGCTTTGTACTGTAGAAGGCCTCCCCCTCCTCCTCCCTACTATTCCAGATGTATCTCAGGGCTCTTCATCCTTTCATTACAGCTGGTACTTCAGTGAGGTACAGAGTCACAATATGTTACTAGAAATGTGGAGCTGCTTGGCCTTGATGTAATGTAGGGTATGCTTCCCTCTTCCTACCTCCTAGACTGCCCAAGAATTCAACAAATAGCCCTCCTGTCATTGTCGTAAGTCTAGTCAAGTCTTTATTTATTTTGTGTGTGTGATACTGGGGGGTGGAATCCAGGGGCCCTCTACCTCCTGGCTATATCCTCAGCTCTATTTTTATTTATTTATTTATTTATTTTTATTTTTATTTTTATTTTTATTTTTATTTTGAAACAGGATCTCATTAAGCTGCTGAGGACCTCGCTGAGTTGCTAAGGCTGACTTTGAACTTGTGATCCTCCTGTCTTAGCCATCCAAATAGTGGGATTACGGGTATGCACCAACATGCCCAGTATCTAGTCAAGCCTTTTTTATTCTCTAGTTAGGCAGCAAGATTTTACTCTAAGATCTGGGGCAGCTTCCCATTTATAAATTGTGTTCTTTCAAGCCAGAGAAACTCCAAACACAGGAGCCACCTTTTGTTTGCAATTTCTAACCCCTACTCTGAATATTTGAAGAGGTTGAGCTAAAGATAATAACATTACCCCTTTTTCCCCCTAGCTTAACACATTGGAATTAATAAATGATGTCTTTACTTGATTAAATCTTAAAGCCAATTAATAGCCAATAGTTACTCTGAAAGTCAGATTCCATAATATGAAAGAAACTTGTACATGTGATAGCACAATTCAATATTTATGAAGAATTTTCTCTATGACTAAAAAGATACCTGTTAATGGGTTTCTAAAAATGAGGTTCAGTAATTATCACTTAACTCATTATCTATTTTAGAACGTTACCAGTCAAGCTCTTTGTCATTTCTAATTCAGAATTAGAGCAGAGTGAAAGAAAACTGTAGTCACTATTCTTTCCCTAACAGTGGCCCAGTACTTTACGTTTTCCAAACATGAAGTTATGATGTTTGTTGTTTTTGCTTTTGAAAAAAAAAAAAAAGCCTTTATTCAAATTCCCTAAGCTAGTACCAATTTTTTCTCAATTCTATTTCAGTTCTCCCATCCCTTGCCACCACCTCATTGTTTTACAAGTAATGATAAATGTGATAATGAGTAATGACATCTATTCATGGAAAATGTGAAAGGTCTGAAGTTACAGTACTTTTCATTAGGAAAACGTGTCTCTAGCAGAATCAGGCACCTTGACTTAATCAGCTCAGATGCCATTCTCTAAAAGAAATGAATTTTCCTTAAGTTTCATAGAGACCCCTCATTCTCCCCCCACCTCCCACTGCTGTCCTGTTAACTACACAAGCTTTTCCATGGCTGCTTAAGTGTAAAGAAATGTTTCAACTCTTATTTTTATCCATTAAAATGCAAATGATGTGGGGCTTTCTGATTGTTTAATCCCTCAGGAGCTTTTGGATATGCAACATTGAGTACATGTTTTCAAAGTGAATTCTTATGTATCCTTCATCTTCTCCCTTCAATATGCAGAACATAATGAATGATTAGTGTTGAGCCAGGAAAGCAAGATGTATATGGAGATTAAAAATGACCTTGCTTTCTTGGTCTCCATTTGGGACCAGCTGTATGATGCACATTGGCGATCTTGAAAACCTTAAGGTTGCACACACTGTTTCTATAGCTCTTTCATATCAGGATTTCAAAGTTATTTACCTTTAGATTATAATTGATAGTATGTTATTTGAATTCCAACTAAAAATTAGTATATGTGTGATTAATGAAAGAAAATTATCCACCATAGTATTCTATTTGTGTTAAGAATATGTAAAGCATAGATTTTTGTCAGAGGTTTACTTGGAAAAAAAAGTTTTTAAACATTTGAATATCATGCACCTATACATTTATTCCTATAAATATGGTATAACTATATGATACCAATATAATACCAAATATATACACCAAACGCATAATACTAATGCTGCCAAATAAATTTAAATTACCATTTAAAAAGGGAGGGGTAAGTATGAACTGTTTTAATAAATACACATCCGTTTTCTTAGCTTCTAAAATTTCACTGAGTGATAGCAGTATGCCTTTTTAAGGTGACTTGCCTTTATGAAAATATCTCTTTCTTCAAACTCAGTACAAAACAGTATGACATTCATTTTCAGTATCTTTATCTTCCCTTTTTCCTCTCTTTCCCAGCAACACTCACCACAAAGGCCACAGTGTGTCACTAGACTTAGCTCTTCCGTGGTTTGGTTCAGGTTTCAAATTTTGACATTTGTATCTCGTATTTACAAGTCCCCAGTCAATATAATAAACTGAAATGTCTCTCACATTAATATTTACCTAGACACACATATCACTCCATGTTGTATTGGGGAAAGGGGATAACGGTTTATAACTACAAACAATTCACTGTCATGATACAAATGTCAGACAGACTAATGAACAAGGTATTGATACCTAATGCTTTTATGAGTCTTTCTTTTGTTTCTAGGATTACCTGATGTTATTAGCTTTCTACTCTTCCCAAAAGTAAAGTTCACTTTGAAGTTCAGATATTCAAGGACCATGTTCCCAAGTCAGTGACTACAGCCAAATCAATAGGAACACTATCAATTTGGCTCTTTCAGTGAAAACCATATAGAAATACAGTTAGAAATATCTTTAGGATATACTTCAATGCATTTTCTTTTCCTTGGTCTTGTCTTTATTATTAAAAGGAACTCTCACCAATATTATTTTCAAACATAATATTCATTATTGACTCCTTACAAAGCAACACTTAGACATAACCACCATCTATAAACTCTTTTCTAGTCTCTGATCAAGTTTATAGGAAAGCTTTTTCTTTTTTTCTTTCTTCTTCTTCTTCCTTTTTTTTTTTTTTTTTGGTACTGAAGAATAAACCCAAAGGCATTCTACTCAGAGCTACACCTACAGTCCTATTTTATTTTATCTTATTTATATTTTGAAACAGGGTTTCACTAGGTTGATGAGCATCTCATTACTTGCTGAGGCTGTCCTTGAACCTGTGATCTTCCTGTCTCAGTCTCCCAAGTACTGGAATTACCTGCACTACCACCCCAGCTAAAAGCTTTTTCACTTCAGACCCATGTGACCATCTGGTAATCTCCACATTGCAGATAATAGGTACTAATTTCAGTAGGTGTTTCCTTACATGTGTGGCTACTTGCAGAGTCCATGGCAAAGCACACTCCACAATTCTCCGCCTGCCTAAAAATTTCACTTCAAACAAGGTTTTTGGTCTGATCCATCTACCAGACACACTTCACTGCTTCCTTCTCACCTCAACATCCTTCCTTCTTTGTGGAGGAAAAAGATAAGGTAGTTCCCTTCCATTTCTGTGAGTCAAAAGATTTATTTGACCATTTGAGGACAGCAATGGTAACTGCTTGCTATCTGTCTAAAAAATAAAGAGGAATTTCACCAGAATGTTGGAAAATAAAATTCTTAATCTACAAAGATTTTTGTTCAAATAAATTGATTAAATAATAGAACTTACTTGCTTTTGTAATATGCTAATTACTTTCAGCCAGTTCATTATAAGCTGTTCAAAGGCTTTAAGTAAAATCTAAATGAGACATGTCTTTAACAGTAGCCACCTACCTTGAATATAAATTCAGAAATATAAAAAATTCAGAAATGAAAAAAATTATACTATATGCTGAAAGTTAACCAAATTAAATATTCACATTATATAATCTTTGTTCAACTTGTTCACTTTATATAATTTATCAATTCAGATTTTTTTGTTAGAACCAAAATTTAATTTTATGCCTATGACATTTTATTATAAAAAATGAGCTACTTAGAACAAATAAATAGAAAGTTTCAAGATTTTCATATACAAATGAGTTTTCATAATGTGGAAGTACTCAAGAAAATGTTATAACTTCCTCATTAATGGATCCAAATATGCAAGATAAAGAGAAAATGAGAAGTTCTTAAAAATTAGTCTTTATATCTTATATATCTGTAAATGTGATCCAGCATTCTATCAAAAGAGATTTGTAGAGGATTCATAATAGAGAAAGAAACTGAAAGCCAAGCACTTGAAACAAATTTAATTTACTAAAATTTCAATGTGGAAAAACTTCAGAGGCCCTCCTGACACTTACTGACACTTAGCCAGTGCCATAGGAGTGATATATTAATTAGCACAGAAAATTTATAGTCTGAAGAAATATAATAACACTACATGGATTTCTAATGCATTCAATTTTCTCTTTTTCTAAGGCTTTAGGGCTAATATGTACCGAGCTTTTTTTTTTTTTTTTGCCTGAGTTTATATGGCTCCATCTCTCTTCTGTTTGTATTAACTTAGTATGATGTTATTTTGAACAAGAAGCTTAGTTGTTCACAATTTTTTTTTCTGTATATTTGATTCCCCCTCATAAAGACAAGAGTTTAAAATGAGGGCCAGGATGGCATCTCTCATTTCTTGGACATGATCCAATTGCATTAGAACTAATACAGTGCTCTTGGTGCAGGCCAGAGATTAATCAAGACTAGATCAAGAAACCAGGCCATTAAGTGGCTCTGTGGCACTGGACACTACTTCTTGAAACCACTGGTTCTTCCAATACAAAATGAGATGATTATACTCTATGATACTTTCAGGTACAAAATCCCATGATGTTTATTGTTATTATTAATTACAGAAATAATAAAGGGGAGGGAGTTACACAAGCATGTGGGAAAGAGTGATACCCAGATTCAGAACACAGACTGCTAAAATCCTTGGTAAAACTACCAATGTGCCAAAACCCAGAAACAGTATTGTTAAAAAGCTAGTAGAAACCAGAGAGAGAGGTCTGCTCATCAGAGATAGAGCAATATGGACCCAGATTTGTGAACTTGATGCTTTTCTCCAACTATGCAACTTGAGTGGCAAAAAGCCGGAAGGGTCCAGAGTTAATTATGACCCTCACAGAATAGCTGAAAATTAGGAAAATCCCCAGAAACAAAACAATAAGAGAGACGGTGATACTAATCTCTGACCAGCTCCTCATCTTTGCCCAAACATGGTAGTCAGAGAAACCAACAGAAGGATTATCTAAAAGCAACAGTGAGAAGGTAGGAGAACAGGGTAGAAGCTATGCAGTTAGCTGTATGCCATGGGTAATGGGTATTGGGTATTGGGCAAGTTTACAGATCGATTCCAGGCAATTTAACACCGTAGAAGAACATCATAGAAAAATTCATCTCTCAAAGAATATAATAAATCTAGAGTAACTGCAATATTTTATCTATAAATATCTAGATTTCACCATCCCAGCTCAATCCACATACAAAAAAGTAAATTCAAGAAGAAAAAAGAGAAAAGTATAGACCTATATTCAGGGTAATAAAAATATTCTGTAGTAAATTTTCTCTAATCTACGTGAAGTAATTCAGCACTAATTCTTACATACTGTAATCCCTAAAATAACTTTTTAAAAAATACAAAATGAGCCAGGTATGATAGAGCATGCCTGTAATCCCAGTACTTGGAAGGCTGAAACAAAAAGCTCACAGGTTTAAGACCAGCCTTAGCAACTTAGAGAGACTCAGCAACTTAGAAAGATGCTGTTTCAAAGCAAAAAAAAAGCGAAAGAATTTTTTAAAAGGGCTTAAGATATATCTCGAAGGCAGAATGCCTCTGAGTTTAATTGCTAGTACCATGAAAAGAAATACAAAAATATATAGTTAGAGAGGTAAAAAATGAATTTAAAAAATATTAAAACTATTTAACAGAAAGGAAAAGAGAAAAGTACGAAAAGAAAATCAAACACATATAAAAATAAAAAGCAAATAGACAAAAAAATATCAACTGGCTGACCTAAGTAGAACATTGTCTATATGTTATTTTTTTTTTCTCAGTACTGGGGATTGAACTCAGGTGCATTCTACCTCTGAGCTATACTCCCAGCCCTATTTTTTATTCTTTATTGTGAAGCAGGGTCTCCTTAAGTTGCAGAGGGCCTCACTAGGTAGCTGAGGCTGGCCGCAAACCTGGATGCTCCAGTCTCAGGCTCCCAAATGCTGGGATTACAAGCGTGCACCACCACATCCAGCTCTCTATATTAAATTTTAATGGAATAAAACTGCCAATCAAAAGGCAGAAATTACTAGACTGGATTATTAAGAAAGTAGAAAAAAACTATATATTGCAAGATCCTTTTAAATAGAAAAAACAACACAAAATTCTGTACCCAGCTCTTTGATTTCCTTCTTTATCAGGTTTGTCTTACTGAACTTTATGAAATATTTACATATTCTAAACACAAGTATTTTATCATACATATTTTTCAGTTACTTTTTCCCTTTCTACTTTTCTTTATATTATCTATAAAAAAGCAAAATGTTTAATTGCATTAGAGTTCACTTTGTCAATCTTTGCTTTTATATTTGAGCACATACCTCCTTAAAGATATATAGTCAATAGTCACAAAGCACTATGAAATACAAATTAAAGTTACAATCAGTTGCTATTCCAATCCACTTCATTATCTAAAATTGAAAAGACAGACAATACTAAGTGTTGGAGGGAATATAAAATAATTCCAATGTACATATATAACAAAATTGTATAATCATTTTGGAAAGCAGTTCAACTCTTTAGGATAAAGCTAATCAGAAATCTCCCATACCCAGCATTCCTACTCCTAGATATTTAGCCAAAAAATAAACACTTATTTCTACGCAAATGCTTGTGAACAAATCATACTTGTAACATTGTTATTCATAGTATCCAAATTTGGAATGTATAAAATTTGAAATAATAGTGAATGTATAAAAATTGGAAATAAATCCATTAACCAGTGAGTGGATGAAAACATGGTATAGACAAGCAAATGACTAATATTAGGCAATAAGAAGTAACTATGCATATATGCAATAACACAGATGAACCTCAAGACTTAATACAAAATGACAGAAGTCAGAGTCCCAAAGTACATACTATGTGATTCCATTTATATGGAATTAGAGAAATCTATGTAAATGGAATTATAGAAAGAACACAGTATAGCCAGGCATGGTGGTGCTTGCTTGTAATTCCTGTACTTGGTAGGCTGAGACAGGAGGATCACAGGCTTGAGATCAGCTTTAGCAACTTAATGAGGCCCTCTGCAACTTACTAAGATCCTGTTTCAAAATAAAAAAATAAAATAGGGCTGGGGATGTAGCTCAGAGGTAGAATGCCCCTGGGTTTAAT
>PVLC010006190.1:9185-71117 GCA_004027655.1 Graphiurus murinus | reverse complement strand
TTTTTTTTTTTTTTTTTTCGGTACTGGGGATTGAACTCAGAGGCATTCTACCTCCGAGCTATACCCCCAGCCCTATTTTTTATTCTTTATTTTGAAACCGGGTCTCACTAAGTTGCGGAGTGCCTCACTAGGTAGCTGAGGCTAGCCGCGAACCCGGATCCTCCGGTCTCAGCCTCCCGAATGCTGGGATTACAAGCGTACGCCACCACGCCAGGCTACAGTTGGAGTTCTTTAAGAATGTTAAAGGAATTATACAGTTAGAACCCCAGAAACTTGGGATCTCTCTGCAAATTCTGTTTCCCTAAAGGAATGGAATGGGAGAAATACCTCAGTCACTCCATTTTTATGATGGGAACTATGCCATTTAACACTAGTGAAAAATGTTTAAAATTCTTTTGCAATATTTAGGAAGGACATCATAGTCCCTAATTGCATAGTTGATTGATGCTTGTAACTAGAGAGCTGTTTGTCTGGTAGTGGAAGCATCAGACCTGCCTGTGATAAGAAGGAACCCTGGGTTCATTCCACCTCTGAAAGAAATTGACACAGGCCCAGTTTAGAGGAAAGAAATCAATTCAGAAATAGTGAATGAGATAAATCCCGTAACAGGTTGTGTATAACCAGCAGCCAGCAGGTGGGAAATAGTAAAAACTGGGGAGCGGGCAGAGAAGTTACAGACAGAGGAGTCTGATTCGCAGCCATTGTTCGAACACATTCAGTAAATCAGCCATTATAATTGTTCCTACTTCCAAGGAGCTTCTGCAATCCATTCCCAAAGAATGAAAGGACCAAACAGTGCCCTAGCACATGATAGGTCCTTAGTCAACACTGACTGTGTTTCCATCACGTCTGCCCTATCGTGACCACTGCCATTTCCCAGTGCACTCTCCCATCCTCCTCTCTCTCACCCTAGCCTCTCATTTCTTGTCCATCTTGCCAGAGTAATGCACTTTCTCTCTGTTTCTCCCTCCTCTTATCCTCTTCCCCTCTTCCGTTCTCACTGTAGTGGCTCACTCAACATCCATTTGGATGCATGACTCGTGTTTCATTTTCTGCTTTCCCCTCTTCACCCCTCCCTCCCAGAGGCCAACACTCTAATGTTTTTGATGATATGTTCTTGGGTCTCTATGGGAACCTATAAAATCTGCTATTTTGTACAGTTTGTGTTTGGAAACCTACCTACCACACTGACTTATCCATTCCCTTAGCAGATGCCCTCCACTCCCTTTTACCACTTCTACAGTGAGGTCAGTACCTTTGTTTATGATCCTTTAGGGCTGGTGCTAGAGTTTGTGTGACACACATATATGCCCAGAAGTGGAATCCTGAGTTATAGCATCTGTACACATTTACTTTGACAAAGTACTGAGGCCTGGTCAGAACTCCAAACCCCTGCATTTAAAAACTTGACCAGACTGTAGCATGGCTTCTAGCAACTGAAGGCTGTGTCTCTCAAAGGACCTTGCCCCCCTTAAAATGCCTGCCTGCAAGATCAGTGCTACTGGAAAATGTACTATTTGTTCCAGCCAAAACCTGGTAACAGGCAGCTAAGTCCCTGAGCCCCTGTCAGGGGCTTTAGAATGCTTGCAGTGATCACCAGGTGTGGTGGTGCCTGCCTATAATCCCAGTGCTTGGGAGACTGAGGCAGGGGATTGGATTGTAAGATCAAACCCAGCCTGGGCAACTTAGTGAGACCCTGTTTCAAAATAGAAGGGATTGAGGTTATAGCTCAGTGGTAGAGTGTCCCTGGGTTCAATCCCCTGTACCACTAAAAGAAAAAAGAGAGAAAGTTTGCCATGATCAATATTTTCTTTGCCCTTTTGAGATGTAAATCTACAAACCAAAACACTTTGCTCTCCTAAAATCCTCTCTTTGAAATGGAAGCATTGGGGTGGGGGGTGTGGGGAGAGAGCCAGCACGGGCTGGGAGCCAGCTCCGGAGTGCTCTCCTGCAGGGGGTACCTGGCTTTAATTTACATCTGCTGCCTCCTGTGGTGAAGATTCCAGAAGTTTGCTTCTCCTTCATACCAGTGCAAATTAGCCAACCCAGACGGCCTTGTAACAGAAACCAATCCCCCAGCACCTCACAGGCCTTTTCCATAGCATAGTAGCATAGTACTGCCTTTCTTTCTTTTTTTTTTTTTTTTTTTTTTTTTTTTTTTTTTGCGGTACTGGGGATTGAACTCAGGACTCAGGGGCATTCTGCCTCCGAGCTATACCCCCAGCCCTATTTTTTATTCTTTAGTTTGAAACAGGGTCTCACTAAGTTGCGGAGTGCCTCACTAAGTAGCTGAGGCTGGCTGCGAACCTGGATCCTCTGGTCTCAGCCTCCCAAGTGCTGAGATTACAAGCATGCGCCACCACACCTGGCTATAGTACTGCCTTTAAATAGTCTCCAGCTTTTATTTCCAGGGATTGAAGTCAGGTCACATGCGATTCTTTCCCCTTTTGCAATAGTCATTGAATAAAACCTACCCTTGCCACTTTAGCATCCAGCTTTACCTATTTTTGGCATGCCCTAGCATGGCTCTACCAGTTTACCTTCCACCAGTAAAGCATAAGAGTTCTTATTCCCCTACAACCTTGCCAGAGTTTGGTATTATCTATCCTAATTTTGCCAGCCTCGTGGATGAAAAGGAATCTCTCTCTATTGTTTTAATTTTCACTTACTTAATAGG
Organism: Graphiurus murinus; assembly: GCA_004027655.1. Taxonomy (NCBI): domain Eukaryota; kingdom Metazoa; phylum Chordata; class Mammalia; order Rodentia; family Gliridae; genus Graphiurus; species Graphiurus murinus. Next base: position 68,440 of record PVLC010006190.1, on the reverse strand, counting down.
TAATGAACAAAACTAGTTGGGTGAGTCACACATTCATATCCTTTGCCTATTTGCTTACTGGATTCTCTTTTCCTAATTGATTTCTAGAACTTTCTTATCTATTCAGAGTCACAGTATCTTGCTGTGTTTTTTGTTTTTGTTTGTTTGTGATTCTGGGATTGAACCCAGGAGCATTCTATCTCTAAGCTACATCCCCAGCCCTATTTTATTTTTCATTTGGAAACAGGGTCTTGCTAAATTGCTGAGAACCTTACTGAGGCTATCCCCAAATCTGTGATACTCCTGTCTCAGCCTGCCAAGTAAGGGGATTATAGACATGTGCCACAATGCCTGGCTCATTATCATTAATTTTGGCATAATAAGTCCATTCATTTGGGAGGGCATATGGTTTGACTCTTTGGAAGTGTGTGTGTGTGTGTGTGTGTGTGTGTGTGTGTGTGTGTGTGTACGTGCTAGGGGTTAAACCCAGTCCTTTGAGCTACACCCTCAGCCCTATTTTATTTTTCATTTTGAAACAGAGTCTCACTAAGTTGCAAAGGGCCTCACTAAGTTCCTGAGGCTGACCATGAACCTGCAATCCTCCTGTCTCAGCCTCCTAGGTACTGGGATTACAAGCACGCGTCACCACTCCTGGCTTGGATTTATTTGTTTTTTAATTCTCCCCTACTGTTAAGATCATACAAAGGAAAATACACCAAGTGGTGTATGCATGTGTCACTTTGAATCTCACCACGAGATACAATTACAAAGCACCATTAAAAGTATGAAAATATCATAAGCATGTTCATACATATGTATCCTTTGTAGGGTTGCCTTTCACATTTGTACCTTTAATTTATATGAAGTTCACCTTTACTTATGGTGTTAGGTGTTAGGGATCCAACATAATTTTTTTCATGTATGGAGAATTTTCCCTATACTATTTACTAAGCAAGCCATCTTTCCTATTGATTTGTATTCCACACATTAGGTACACACACACACACACACACACACACACACACACACACGTACACTTCTGAACATGTTCTTACCTTTGCTCTGTCTACTTATTTCTGTCTCTGTGCCATGGTGTTTTATTATGTTGGCACTGGAGTATACTGGGGCAAGTTCTTCCTCTATGCTCTTTTCAAAATTGACTTTTTTTCTTCTTCTCCCATATAAATTTTGAATGTTTTCCCATTCCCTCAAAAAATTCTGTTGTGAATATATTGAAATTGTTTTGGATTTTTAATTAATTTTGGGAGGATTGATATCTTTACTTTTTTTCCCCCAGTACTGTGGATTGAACCCAGGGGCATTCTACCTCCGAGCTACATCTCCAGTCCTATGTTTTTATTCTTTATTTGGAAACAGGGTCTCACTAAGTTGCAGAGGGTCTCACTAAATAGCTGAAGCTGGCCACAAACCCAGATCCTCCTAGCTCAGCCTCCCGAGTACTGGGATTACTAGTGTGTGCCACCACACCTGGCCTTTTGTTGTTCTTATGAGAGTTATTTTCTAGTTGAGTATTGCTGATGAAGAAGAATGCTACTGATCTTTGGAGCCAGATCTGGTTGCTGACATCCTTGCTGAACATGAATATTAGCTCTACAAGTTCTCCTATTAATCTGTAAAGTGTTATAGGCAGATAATCAAGTCATTTGTAAATAATGACAGTTTTGTCCTTCCTTTCAAATCTCTATACCCATTGCTACTTTTTCTTGTCTTATCACATTAGTCAGGACCTCAAGTCCTATCCTATGTTGAATAGTAGTTCATAGAATCATAGAAGGAATGTGAGTGAGTGTGTGTGTGTGTGTGTGTGTGTGTGTGTGTGTGTGTTTTACTGGGGATTGAATCCAGGGCATTCTATCTCTGAGCTACATTACAACCCTATTTTATTTTTTATTTTGAAACAGGTTCTCACTAAGTTATAGAGGGCCTCCCTAAGTTGCTGAGGCTGGCCTTGATCCTACCATCCTCCTGTCTTAGCCTCCCATGTATTAGGATTACAGGTGTGAACCACCATGCTCAGGTAGGAATGTGAATCTTTCTGTAACTGTTCAGCCTCCCTTGATGTACCCCAAGCTCCATCTTCTGCTGGTGCAGGATTGGTGATTCTGTTCTGTCCTGCAGTGGAGTAGAAGTAGACCATAATCCACATGTGGAATATGGGGAAGAAACAGAGCCCAAGATAAAAGCTTCCCCACCTATGGCACTTGCCCTCCTCTCCTATGGTCTTCAGTCCCATACTAGATCAAACTCTTTGTTATCCTTCTGGAGGCTTCTCACAGTTTTTACACTAGGTTCTTGGATCTACCAACTGCCCCATTTCTAAGGCACTCCCAGGAATGGGTTGAGGGAGATAGCCAATAGCCCCTGTTAGCCTGCCAGTTTGCCAAGATCCAGAAGCAAGAGTAGCATTTGTAAAATAGTTACAATCATGAGAATGCTTTCATAGCAGGCCTTTGAAGGCCTTCATATAAGCTCTTTAAAATAGGAAAGGTCTTGGCACACTGGCCTTCCGCTTCCCACAATATACTCCACATTAAAATTACTGCTCTTTTCCTGAACATGCTATGCACTTCAAACCTCTGTCTATCTATCATTTGGTCCCTCTTCATGGAATTCTTTTAGCCCTTCTTCATACTGAGAAATCCTGTTCATTCTTCAAAACTCAGAACAAAAGTTGCCATCTCTATGAAGTCTTCCCAAATCCATCCCACTGGAATAAATCACTCCTTCCTCAGTGCTCCTCAGAGCACTCGTCTGCCAGACTTACCTTTTAGTTTTTTGTTATCTACCTATTCCATTAGGGGTGACCTTCAGAACAAGGACTGTGTTTTATTCATGTGTCTTTTTTCAGTTCAGTTCTTAACCCATAGTAGTTGCTCAATAAATGTTTATTCATCAAATTAAATGGTAGAGATAATAAATTATAGGAAACAAAGTAAAGATAAATTAATGTCTTGGGTAATCTTGGTTCCAGTAGGATTGGGTGTGAATTTATAGAAGTGGTGTTATCTTCCATAATACTTAGCAACATGCAAATAGAAATGACAAAATATACTGTAACCTCCTAGTCATTCTCTTGATCTGATTAGGTCCATGCTATGGAACAAGGTTGAACCCGGGTATCACTGAGCAATTATATACAACAGAATGCACCTCCAGAGTCTACCACATGTAGCTGTAGAAGTTAGCATGCTGTCAGACATTGATGGACCTCTACTTCTAATAATCCTCCTAGTTACAACCTTAGGTGGGTATCTTTATACATAGCCCATAAAATGTACTGATCTACAAGTGAAAATTATGAACATGAATGGAAATTTCTTTTGAAATTCTTACTTTTATTTTTGATAGGTATTTCTACTAAGTGGGATTACCATTTTCCCCATGATAGGTTAGAAGTTGTAGAAGAGACATGAAATAGATAAATGAACAAACTGAAGTAAAATTAATGTTTATGTTATTCTTTTCCTTTATATGATATAGAGCAATTTCTTCCATGTGTCTATCATTTTTGCATCCCTAGGCAGGAGATCAAGAAGATACTTTTATCATTTGGATAAAAACTGAAATAAAGAGAAATTAATTCTGTTCAGTAGATTGTTGCTGGCAGCAATAGCCTTAATTTTGTGCATACCTCTCTGTATCCACATCCTTGGACAATACCTTTCATACTGACTCCAGGCTTTGCCATGAGACAAGAGCAAATATGTCATAAAGAGAAAAAATATTTGTGTAATGGGGATTGAACCTAGGGGCATTCTACCTCTGAACTGTGCTCCAGCTCTTTTTATCTTTTATTTTGAAACAGGGTTACTAAGGCAGGCCTCAAACCTGCAATCCTTCTGTCTCAGCCTCACAAGTACTGGGATTACAGGTGTGTGCCACCATTCTCAGCTCATAAAGAGAAATTTAAAGCATTTGCATATCACAGCCTGCCCTCTCTTGCTTCTCTTTTGTACCCTAAGGCCACCATGCTGAGACCACCATGTGAAGCCTGGGATAGCCTGCTGGAGGATAAGAGATCACACAGGGCAGATATAAGCCATCCTGCTAAGTCCTCAACTAACCAGCTTCTCAACTTCCAGGTATATGAATAAGGACAGCCAACTCAGCGGACAGAGATCTGCCACTCCAACCTAGATCACAAACGCCCAGATGACTCACAAAATCATGAAAAAATGTTTGTCATTTTAAGCCACTATGGTTCAGGATGGTTTGTTACACAGCAAAACCTAACTATTACATTCCCCCAAGAAAGCCTAGTCAGGCTAGACCTGGAGGTCCTGGTCCCCAGGTTTATATTCAGTTGCTATTCCTTCTCTTTTACTCTTCTTTTTTTCAAAGATCAGATTTATGTATGCAAATCTTGAGGATATTATTTTGAATCCTAGGTCTGATCAAGCCTCATCTGGAATTTCTCAAGGTCATGACTTGATCTTACAGTTGACTTAGTACATCATTTCATTCATAAACTATGCTCAATGGGAGGGAGTATGTCTTTTTCTGGAAAAAAAAAACTCAACTTTAGTTTTTCTTATAGGAATGGAAGGATATGGCTACCTGTAGTGTGAATAACTTTCAAAATTTATTTAGGGCACAGGTACTTTAAAGAAGGCTTTAGATTAACTGGATTTCCTAAAGAATAGAACAGAGAAGATGGGAAAAACAAAGACCACATCTTACTCAAGCTTTTGTCCCCATGACCCAAACCACAGTCTTGCAGAGTTGCTGGGCAGATGCAAAACCTCAGGGAGCACTGATCACCGTAATGTCTATGCAAATAGTGCCCTCCCAGAGCTGTGCAGTGTGTAACTTCCTCAGCTGGACATGAGGCTCCTGCTGGCACATGGTAAATGTTTAATAATGAATGACTGCATGCAGGCACACATGTTTGTGGTAGTTAGCAAACTTTTAACTAGAAAGAAAAACCAAATTAGAATGAGTGTTCCTGTTGAGCAGGTTCCCAGAGTACAAACCAGTTTGCTTTCTGTGTGATAAAGTGAGAAAAATACCTAAGTAAGTTGTATAGATGACTATAGACCCAAAGAAGAAACTTGCACCAAATTCTGCAGGAAAAATTCATTTTGGTTACTGGTGACACCTAGTGGCATATGAAACTGGATTTTCCTTGGAATAAATGATTTTGTCATCCATATTAGGGTGGAGGACCCAAGGGACCTTGGGACTGCTACTCCCTTCACAGACATGGCAGTGAAGGCCAGCAGGAATCCTGGGGTCAGCAGGTGGGGTGGCACTCTAGGTGGAGCCCTCCAGAGACATTTATGTGCTGCTGTTCCCGAAGACCTCAGAATAATAATGGCAGATGTGGTGGGGCGCTCCCGCCAGCGAGGGGCCACTGTGGCAACCGTTCTTGACTGTCTGTGCCTCTCGACTTGCCTCTTACCCTTCCCCTTCTCCTTCCTTCCTTCTTTCCTCCTCTGCTTTTACTTACCTCTTCTCCCCCTCTTATCCTCCCCTCTGCTCACTGATGACTCTCAAAGACATTGCCAACCCCAGAACTACAATGTCCACTACCCCATATGGTTACTTAAATTCAAATAATTAAAACAAGGTAAAATTTAAAAATTCAGCCCCGCCGGGCGTGGTGGCGCACGCTTGTAATCCCAGCATTCGGGAGGCTGAGACCGGAGGATCCGGGTTCGAGGCCAGCCTCAGCTACCTAGTGAGGCCCTCTGCAACTTAGTGAGACTCGATTTCAAAATAAAGAATAAAAAATAGGGCTGGGGGTGTAGCTCGGAGGTAGAATGCCCCCGAGTTCAATCCCTAGTGCCACAAAATAAATAAATAAATAAATAAATAAATAAATAAATAAATAAATAAATAAATAAATAAATAAAAAATAAAAATTCAGCCCCTCACGACATCCCAAATGCCTGAGAGCACTCGCAGGATCACATCCATCGCTGCGGTAACTCCCACTGGAAGCACTGGCCGCTGCCAGCCAGGGGGCCCTGCTGGCCTGCCTCTCCTTATCCCTGTCCTTTTCAACAGCTCTTCTCGAAATGGCACTTCTGAGGCCGCCTGCTTTCTCCTCCTCCCTTTCACCCCTTCCCTCCCTGCTCACTCCAGTTTATTGGGCGGGTTTCTGTTTAGTTGTATATTATTATGTAAACTTGTTAAGGTGACCTTGCCACTGTGAACACAAAACTATATAATCATATTCGACAGTTTATTCAAGACAATGATTCATAGCATCTTGTTTTCCATGCACTGGAATGCATCAAAATATTTTTAAACCCAACACATCAACACATCATTTAAAACAATTCTACCCCAGGCCTTTTTCTGTTTTCTTTTTTAATCCATACATTCCTACCTTATTACCTTGTCTTCAGTTAAAGTAGCTTTAAAATTAAACAGTACATCTCTTTTTTTAGTTGCCTGAAAATATATTTTATGCACAGAATAGTTCTAAAATAATACACAGAAAACTGGTAACATGTTGGTGTTTCACTAGAGTGAGATAGGTGTTAACTTTTTATTGACTATCGTTTATAGTATTTGAATTTTTACTAGATATGCGTATATGTGTGTATGAAATGTGTGTGTGTGTGTGTGTGTGTGTGTGTGTGTGTGTGTGAGAGATTGAACCCAGGGGTATTCTACCTCTGAGCTACAATCGCAGCCCTATTTTTTATTTTGAAACTGGGCCCTCCACAACTTAATGAGACCTTGTTCCAAAAATAAAGAATAAAAAATAGGGCTAAGGGTATAGCACGGAGGTAGAATGCCCCTGGGTTCAATTCCTAGTACCGCAAAAAAAAAAAAAAAAAAAAAAAAAAAAGAAGCTAACTTTTGTTTTTCACTTATTTAAGAGATGGGATCTTGGTATGCTGCCTAGGCTGGCCCCACACTACTGAGTGTGAGTGATCCACCCGCCTCAGCCTCTGGAACAAGTACGTGCCACTGAGGACAGCAGGAAAAGAGGGTGATTTTTGAATGAGCCTGCATGGTGTAGGTGATGTCTATTAGAAGAGATCATGCAAGAGGGTGTAGTACCATATTAACTTCAGAGTTATGTCCAATGACAATTTACCAAGGATCCAAACACCCTGACAAGTGGCCCCCGACTGTTGTTAGAGATTTGGGTTGGGAAGAGAACCTCCCCTTGAGCCTGCACTTTGGTGCCCACCTCAAAAGGGACCTTGGAAACCACCTAAACAGCAGTGGACCCTTCCTTCCTGGGATGCACTGAGCTATCTCTCTTTCAACAAAATGAAAGCAACCATTTCTCTTTCTTTTCCTGGGCTAGTCCTAGCTGCATGCCTTCCTAGTACCACTGGATCTTCAAGGAAGAGAAGAGAATGAATCTTGACTTCTTGCCTGACTTCAAAGCTCATTTCAGCCCAACTCTGGATTCATGTAGCATTTAAAGTAAAGTCTCTTTCTTTCTCTTTTTTTTTTTTTTTTTTTTTTTTTTTTTTTTTTTTTTTTTTTTTTTTTTTTTTTTTTTTTTTTTTTTTTTTTTTTTTTTTTTTTTGGTGATACTGGGGAACCCAGGAGTATTCTACCTCCAACCTACACCCTCAGACCTTTTCATTTTTTGTTTGAAACAGGGTCTTGCGAGGTTGCTGAGAGTCTTGCTAAGTTGCTGAGGCTAGTCTTGAACCTGGGATCCTCCTGTCTCAGCCTTCCAAGTATTGGGATTACAGACATGTACCACTATGCCCAGCTTCATATTTCTTTAAGAAGGAACTTAGGAGCCAGGACAGAACCATCATACCTATAACATAACTACTCGTTATACTGCCAAGTTGAGAAAAGGGGAAATAGAGTCAGGACACAGTAAATTTGGTGTGAGCCACGATTTACAGTCAGAGCTCTCGAATTCCTGTAAGGGTACATGGCATCAGAACCATATAATCATATGTTCAGACTGAACTGTAGCATCTCTGTGTGGATTCATCTAAATAAAGCGCTGCCTGGACCAAGCCACCCAGGGGAGTTGGTCTGTGGTTCTTCCTGAATGTGGACATCTATGGTGCCAGTCTGGCCTTGGGCAGAATCTCTGTCCCCCTCAAAGAACAAAGGTTTACACGTAGGCTCTCTGGGACCATGAAGGAGTCTGTTTCTGATGAAAGGCTCTCTGGTGCGCTATGTTGGGAAGACAAACAGCAGCCCATCCCTGGGCAGAGCACCAGCCATGTCCCCCACCCAGAGGCAGACTGGTGATGGAAGACAGGACAGGCAGAGTCATCAGTGCTACAGGGCACAACACATTTCTACTCCACCCTCACGCTTTGGAGAGAGAGAAACTGAGGCCCAAAGCATAGGAGGTGAAGTGACCTTCCCAAGCTGGTGAGGCTGGTGTCTCTCCAGGCTGTCAACTCAGTGGATGCTGCTTTTAAACCATCTTAGTAGCACCGGACTCTTCTCTGGCCTCATGGAAAGAGACAAACACCCCACGATGTTCAGTTATCAGGGTGAAGATTGAAATGCCAAGGATTTCCCAGTGTGTTTTCAGGTCAGATTTTAAAGGCCCATCTGTGCTAAAATTGTAGTTACCAGTCACGTGTGGCTACTGAACTTTTGAAATGTGGTTAATCCAATTAACATGTGCTATAACATCAGAGTTCTGAGTACTTCATATGAAAAGTATAAACTATTTTATTAATAATTTATACTGATTATACATTGAACATGTTATATGTAAGGATATTTTAGACATATTAGGCTAAAGATATATTATTAAAATTCATTTATTGATTTCACTGTGTGTGGAGGGGTACTGTGGAACTGGACCCAGGAGCATTTCACCTCTGAGCTACACCCTCAGCCCTTTTTATTTTTCATTTTGAAACAGAGTCTCGCTAGATTACTAAGAGTCTCACTAAGTTGCTGAGGTTGGCCTCAAACCTGTGATCCTCCTGTCTCAGCTTCCCAAGTACTGAGATTACAAGCATGTGCCACCATGCCCAGATTGATTTCGCTTTTTAAAATATGCCTCATAGAACATTTAAAATTATACATGTGGCTCACATATTTCAACTACTTTGTACGTAAGACACCATTACAGTGTAATTAACTCATATGTATGCATTTAATGAAGGGAGGGAGGAAGGGTAGGAGAAAGAGAAAGAGAGACAGATGGAAAGACTAAGGATGTAGCTCAGTGGTAGAGCACTTTACTAGCATGCATGAGGCCCTGGGTTCAATCCCCAGCAGAGAGAGAGAGAGAGAGAGAGAGAGAGAGAGAGAGAGAGAAAGAGAGAGAAAGAGAGAGATCAACCAGGCATGTGATTGTGTCTGCCCGGGAATGAGTGTCACATGGGACATAAAGATTCCACTGTTCCCTTGTGTGGTCCTGATTCCTATGCTTGATTCCCATAGGATGAGCCTCTCATTTTCTCAAGCACATAGAGGCCAGTGTTTTTGTTTTCCCTCTTGTATCAACATGGATAAACCTCAAAAATCTGATATTGAAAGCAAGTTATAGGAACACACAGATGATTCAACTTACATAAAACTGTAAAGCTGAACCGGGCATGGTGGCACATGCCTATAATCCCAGTACTTGGGAGGCTGAGACAGAAGATCACAAGTTCGAGGACAGCCTCAGCAAATAGTGAGACTCTCATCAATCTAGTGAGACCCTGTTTCCAAATAAGAAATAAAATCAGACTGGGGGTATAGCTCAAAGGTAGAATGCCTTTGGGTTCAATCCCCAGTACCACAAAACAAAAACAAAAACAAAAACAAAACTGCAAAGCTATGTGTTAAACATAGATATGGTTGGATGTGGTGGTGCACGTTTGTAATCCCAGTACTTAGGATGCTGAAACAGGAGGATCACAGGTTGGAAGCCAGCCTCAGCAACTTACTGAGGCTCTCCACAACTTAGTGAAACCCTGTTTCCAAATAAGAAATAAAATCAGGTTGGGGGTATAACTTGGAGGTAGAATGCCTCTGGGTTCAGTCCCCAGTACAAAAACAAACAAACAAAAAGAAAACAAGCCGGGCGTGGTGGCGCACGGTTGTAATCCCAGCATTCGGGAGGCTGAGACCAGAGGATCCGGGTTCGAGGCCAGCCTCAGCTACCTAGTGAGGCACTCCACAACTCAGTGAGACTCGGTTTCAAAATAAAGAATAAAAATAGGGCTGGGGGTGTAGCTTGGAGGTAGATGCCCCTGAGTTCAATCCCCAGTACCGCAAAAAAAAAAAAAAAAGAAAACATATGGATACCATCTAGAGACCATGGTTCTCTCTGGGAAGGGAGAAGTGGATGGTGCTTCTGTTAAACCATCCCAGTATGATTGTGGAAAAGTTTTTTATCATATCTACAACATTCTTTCTTGATATTTATTTTCTAACCTTTGTGTACACTGGAAATATTTCATAATAAAAATGATTTAAGATGCATCCTTTTCACACATTTCCTAGGTGTTGAAAGAGGCAGCATATGTATTTTTGATGTGTGGGCATTTTACTTGCTCAATATCACTATTGCAGATTCCTAGACTGTGCCTTATTTATCTCCTTAAAAAGCCCATTTCTATTTGGCACCCTGCATATAGGGAATATCCAAAAAAGTAACTGCCTTTAAGCTCTAAGAAACTATTTTTTCTTTCAAGCGTACATGGATTTGCACACACAGGCACATACAGAATGACCTAGGGATGCCACATTGTTTTACTTATCTATTCTGCAGAATAAACCACTTTTAACATTTAGTGGCTTAAAACAAAATGACATATCACTTCTCATAGTGTGGTGGCTGACTGTGAGTCTCATGGGACCGGGGGCCCAGTTGCTTTCTGCTGGGGCATCATAGTCCTCCAGGAGGTCATTCAGCCTCCCATAGGCTTCCTGTATGGTCCTCTCAGGGCAGCACCCTGAGCAAACAGAGACAGATTCTCTTAAGATCTAGGCCCCCCAACTCACAGGAGGTCAATTTAGCTATATTTATTTAATATTTGCGGTACTGGGTATTGAACCCAGGGGCATTCAACCTTGAAACTACACCCCCAGCTCTACTAAAGTATTATTCTGAAACAGGATCTCACTAGGTTGATGAGAGTCTCACTACTTGTTGAGGCTGTCCTCAAACCTGTGATCTTCCTGTCTCAGCCTCCCAAATACTGGGATTGCAAGTGTGCACCACCATGCTGGGCTAGCTAAATATTATTAATCAAAACAAGTCACAGGGCCAATACAGATGCAAAGGACAGAAAAACAGACCCCACCTCTTGGTGAGAGGAGCTTTAAAAATATATGGCCATATATTAACTACCACATATATATATTAAAATAGTCACTTAGTAATTTGAAATATAAATAATGCAAAGCAAACTCAGAAAAAATAGTCTCAATGTCCACAACTCCCTTCAGTTGATTAGAAAGCAAAGGCATGTATCACTACACTATTGCCCCTTTCTAAATGCAGAAGTTTAAATTCTATTTATACCCAGCTAAAGTTCTTTATTTTATTGTTTATGATTTTGGAAATTAAACTCAGGAGTGCTGTACTCCTGAGATACACTCCTAGTCCTTTTTACTTTTTATTTTGAAACAGGGTCTCACTAAGTTGCTGAAGCACTTGCTAAGTTGCTGAGATTGGCCTCAAACCTGCAATCCTCCTATCTCAGCCTGCAAAGTAGTGGTATTAGAGGTGTGTGCCACCATGCCCAGCTTAAAGTTCTTTATTTTAATGGAGAAATAAAAAGATGAAAAAGATAGATTTGATAGTAGATAGATTGATTGATTGATTGATTGATTTTGTGGGGGGGTGGAAAGGAACCAAGAGGTATTACACCTCTTCAGCCCTTTCTTTAAAAAGCATTTTTAAAAACAGTCTTGCTAAGTTGCTGAGTGAGTCTGACCTCAAACTTGCAATCCTCCTGTCTCAACCTCCCAAGTACTGGTGCATAGGTGTGCACCACTGCACCCAGGTAAAAATACGTATGATGAAACCCAGGCTCAGAAATTGAGTCCCCAGCAGGGAGGATCTGGTTTGCTTGATGTTTAACTGCATAAGCTTCAGACAGTAGGACTGGCAGGACTTTGTAGCTGAAGGCTCACCAAGCACCATCTATTTTCTAAACTAATTTTCAGTCGATATGGAATTTTGTGTTTTAGAAAGGCAACTCAAAGGGCACAAAATAAAGCTAAGAGGAACATAAATGAGCAAAGCAAGCAGGAGACAGCTATAACAGAGCAGCAGATGGAAGGGTTTCTGCCTCTGCCTGAGTGTAGCTAGGTGTTAATTAGATGTTATTGCCACTTGCATTAAGAGAGAAAAAGGATGTCAGCTTTCCACCATGGACAAAATATATGGAAGCAAAAGAGGAGAATATTAAACTTTAAAGGTGCAATGTGTGAAAAAGCTTCCCTTTTAAGAAAAAAGGAAATGAGCATAATTTTAGAAGAAACTATTCTAGAACAACTGCTGTTTTAATCCTGTGGCTCCTTTATGCTGCTACAACAGAATATCAGAGATGGAGTAACTTACTCGGAACAGAAATGTATTCTTTGCTCTTGTGGAGACTGGGAAGTCCAAGGGTAAAGCACTGGCAGTTGTGGTGTCTGGTGAAGATCAAGTCTCTGCTTCCAAGATGGTGCCTAGAAGACGAGACCCTCTGGAGGGGAGGAATGGGGTCCTCACCCGCAGAAGGTGGGAGGGCGAAAGGACAGACTCCCTCAGTCAAACCCTAAATTCTCAGGGCAGAGCCCTCGCAGCCTAATCACCTCTCAGACACCGCTTTTCTCTTTTCTTTTTTTTTTTTTTTTTTTTTTTTTTTTTATGACACTGGTTGAACCCAGAGGTGTTCTACCTCTGAAATACACCCTCAGCCCTTTCTATTTTTTATTTTGAAACAGGGTCTTATTAAGTTGTGGAGGGCCTCCCTAAGTTGCTGAGGCTGGCCTTGAATCTGCAATCCTCTTGTGTCAGCCTCCCAAGTACTAGGATTGCAGGCGTGGGCCACCACGTCTGGCTCCCATTTCTTAATTCTGTCACAGTGGCCACACTTGAGTTTTCAAGAGGACACATTCAAACCATAGCAGTCCCCAAACCTTATCCCCAGTGTGGAAGACTATTCGGTTAAAGAAAACATGTCCTAGAAGTCAGGTCTCAGGAATGGTCGTTGATGAAAGAGAGTGTGTGGTTTTCTTAAGGAGAAAATGACCCATGGCTGCTGTGGATTCAAAGAGCGTGGAATAAAATCATGGCCTCTGGGGACCCAGGTGAAAGAAGGTAAGCCAGGTGAAAATACTGAGTGGAGGGCTATGGGAAGGGGCAATGTCTGTGTGTGCAAGAATGAAGGGAAAGGAAAAGAAACGATGGAGACTTCATCCTGGACAAATAGCCCGAATGGCCCTGTGGATAGTGAGTTCCAGGCATGCTGCCTGGGCAGGATGCTGAAGAGCCTGAGGCCACTTTGACAGCCTGACCAGCCTGTCACTAGCTGTTTGACCTTGCGTGAGTCACATGATCTCTCTGAAATTCAAGCTTTTGGGGTTTTGCCTTGGTACCAGGGATTGAACCCAGGGGCATTCTGCCTCTGAGCTACATCCCTAGCCCTTTTACTTTTTAAATTTTGAAACAGGGTCTCACTAAGTTGCTGAGACTGGCCTCAAACTTGGAATTTTTCTGTCTCAGCCTCCTAAGTACTGGGATTACAGGCTTGTACCACCATGCTGCTGGGTTAAACTTCAAGTTTTTATCTGTAAGATGAGGGCCTAACTCAATGTGCAGAGTGCCTGGTGTGCAGTAAGGGCTCAGTACTTAAACAAAGGCCAGCATTGAGTCCCTGCTTCTCTCCTTGGGAGGTATAAACTCATGCCGTGTTATCACATTTCCTGCTCCTCCTCATTCCTGACATTTAAGCCCATTAAACACAGGCCCTGTCTTAGGCACAGCAGCTTTCTGGCTGCCAGTAGGAGTAGTGAATAATGTTCCTTCTGGCCAGGATCTAAGTGACCCCAAGTGGCAAATATCAGCATGGCTTCGATTTTTAAGCACCTTATTGTGTTAAGAGGCAAAGGTAAATAAGGCCCAAGAGCCTCAGTTGATTTCCAAGAGCTGTCTGCAGTCCTGTACCTGTGTTGCACTCCAGACATAAAATGCTAGCTTTCTTAATGTGATTTTTCCTTCCCAAGAAACCTTTCACAATAATTTAGATATCTATGCATCTGAGTGCTCTTTGCCAGGAGATAGGAGAATGGAAAGGATGATATGTTGAGATTTATTTATTTTTATTATTTATTTATTTATTTAATTTATTTATTTATTTATTTATTTTGCGGTACTGGAGATTGAATCCAGGGGCATTATACCTCCAAGCTGCATCCCCAGCCCTAATTTTTACTCTTTTTTTTTTTTTCTTTTTTCTTTTTTTTTTTTTTTTTTTTTTTTTTTTTTTTTTTTTTTTTTTTTTTTTTTTTTTTTTTTTTTTTTTTTTTTTTTTTTGCGGTACTGGGGATTGAACTCAGGGGCATTCTACCTCCGAGCTATACCCCCAGCCCTATTTTTTTTTATTATTATTTATTTTGAAACCGGGTCTCATTAAGTTGCAGAGGGCCTCACTAGGTAGCTGAGGCTGGCCTCGAACTCGGATCCTCCGGTCTCAGCCTCCCAAATGCTGGGATTACAAGCGTGCGCCACCATGCCCGGCCTAATTTTTACTCTTTAATTTTGAAACAGGGCCTCACTAAGTAGCTGAGGCTGGCTGCGAACCTGGATCCTCTGGTCTCAGCCTCCCAAGTACTGGGATTACAAGTGTGTGACACCACGCCTGGCTTATTTATTTATTTTTGAGCCTAACATAATCCTCAGCAGTGGTTAATTCACTTAGCAAATAATTGCTGAACATTTACAATGTTCCAGGCAAATGCAAGTGCTCAGATGAGACAAAGGAAAATAAAACATAGTATTTGCTCTTGAAGAATTTATGGTCTACAGGGAGCTAAAATAGGTACACAAATAATTATGTTCAAGGCATAATGTAGTAAGGACCACAGACCAAGTAGGAATAAGGCAAATCAAGCATTTCCAGTGAAAGGCAACATTTTTTTAGGATATTTTTATTACACTAGCAACATTCTAATAAGAGTAACATCCTAGTTAGTAGTGATTTCCTTTTCTCTGTGTGTGTGTATGTGTTTTGTTTTTTTTTTTTTTCGGTACTGGGGATTGGACTCAGAGGCATTCTACCTCCGAGCTATACCCCCAGCCCTATTTTTTATTCTTTATTTTGAAACCAAGTCTCACTAAGTTGCGGAGTGCCTCACTAGGTAGCTGAGGCTGGCCTCGAACCCGGATCCTCCGGTCTCAGCCTCCCGAATGCTGGGATTACAAGCGTGCGCCACCACGCCCAGCTCTCTCTGTGTGTTTTTATACATCCTTATTCATGCATTTATGTGACTTTTATAGTCACAATAAATTTTATGTTTTCCTATGCATTATGTTATAAACATGTCCTTTTTGTTTAGTAGCTTTATCATTATAGTGAGTGTAATTTCCTTTGGAATTCCCTGTTGTAAGGTAGATAAACTATTTTCAGTCTTTTTACAGTTAAAAATTATGGTTTTGATTTTTTGGTACTAGGGATGGAACCCAAAGGCATCCTCCAAGCTATACCCCCAGCCCGATTTTATATCTTATTTGGAAACAGAGTCTCACTAGGTTGCTCAGAGCCTCACTAAATTGCCAAGCCTGGCTTTGAACTTGTGATACTCCTGTCTCAGCCTACCAAGTACTGGGATTACAAGCATGCACCACCATGCCCGGCTTTATAGTGTTCTTTTATGGCTGAGTAAAACTCCATTGTTTATATATTCTACATTTTCTTTATCCATTCATCTGTTAATGGGCACCTAGGTTGGTTCCATAATTTAGTGCTAAGTTAGATCAACCAGACTCATAAATTAAGGGCCACATGTTTTCTCTCATATGTGGGAGCTAGAGAAAAAAGGGAAAGAAAAGAGAGATCTTGTGAAAATTAGGGGACCAGCACATGCTATATGGAAGTATAGAGAATACTCCAATGGGCTGGGGGAGGGACTCTGGAGGGAAAGGAAAGAAGAGATGCAGAGAAGGAAACAACAATACATCACTATGAATTTCTCTATTGTGCATGTGGAGGGAGGAGAGGAAGGAAAGAAACAACTAAGATAATGATATGTGCATATATGAATGTATCACTACAAATATCACTATCATGTACAATTATAATGTACCAATAAAAATTATATAAAAAATCATGGTGTGAGGGGTATCTTTATGCATGTAGCTTTTTTCTTCTTTGCATTAATTTGTTTTGCTTAGCTTTGCAAAGTCAGGTTGATAGGGATCAAAGGGCATGAATATTTCTTTCTTGAAAAGTAAACTAAGCTTTATGTCCAGGTTTATCAATGCAATAGTTTGGGGGATACTTCTCACCCCACCAAAACAGGAATTTAGCAAATGTATTGCTTTCATGATTCTTGTATTTTCTCTGGATAGTTCCCACCTGTTTTTCCTGTGGCAGGCCCACCCCTAACATTTGCAGGGGCCAAACCAAGAGTTTAAGTGGCGCTCCCTGGCCCATCGTTCAGGCTGCTTCTCTGGGTAGCCCTGGTTCTGTTCCTTCTACAGAGAGCCTTGCATGCCTGTGTGCAAACAACCTCATCCAAGCTTCATGCACGTGCTCCCACCAGCAAGGGGCTGCCCCTTGGCCACCTCTTGGGCACCCATGTGTATGTATCAAATTCACTGCCCACCACTGGGAGGATGGGCTTGGAAAAAGTTCATCAAAAGCCCTGGAAGAGGGCTTGGAGTCATTTCAACCAAGAATTCCAGGACCCTGGGTACCTAGAGCCTGACCTGTCCTTGAAAAATCTGTGGATACTCAAGTTCCTAACATGAAATGGTATAGTATTTGCATATAATTTTGGCCACTTGTTATCACTTCATAGGGAAGGGCCTAGCCAGAGGATGACCAGAGCAGAGGGTACTATAAAGTAAAGGATAGCCGGGAGTGGTGGCGCACGCTTGTAATCCCAGCATTTGGGAGGCTGAGACGGGAGGATCCGGGTTCGAGGCCAGCCTCAGCTACCTAGTGAGGCACTCCACAACTTAGTGAGATCCTGTTTCAAAATAAAGAATAAAAAAATAGGGCTGGGGGTATAGCTCGGAGATAGAATGCCCCTGAGTTCAATCCCCAGTACCACAAAAAATAAATAAATAATAAAGGATAGCCAAGTGTGGTGGCACACGCCTGTAATCCCAGTACTTGGAAGGCTGAGACAGAAGAATTGCAGGTTCAAGGACAGCCTCAGCAACTTATGGAGACCCTCAGCAATTTAGTGAGACCCTGTTTCAAAATAAAAATTTTTAAAAAGGGCTGGGGTGTAGCTTGGAGGTAGAATGCTCCTGGGTTCAATCACCAGTACAAAAAAAAAAAAAAAAAAGCAAAGGGTACAGGACAAGGGCATCAACTGTCCAGATCTAAGGTTGATGGTCCTTTGTATTTAGTTCCACCCACCAATGCCAGTCTATATGGGCTGGGGCACCAAGGGCAGAAAATTTGGTACTGTTGGCCCAGAGGACCAATAAGCATATCATTGGGTCCAGGGAAGGATTTCAAGTGGAAAGTTCTTTCTCTGGTGCTAAAGCCTGGTCTGTTCACTGTTTTAGTTAATTAAAAAAAAAATTCCCTAAGACTGAAATTCCTCTTTTTTTTTTTTTACTTTACATTAGCAAGGCAACATCTGTTGGAAAATATCAAAGCAACTTACAATGGTTTTATGAGCAGACAAATCAGGGACAAGAGAGGCTCTCTGAGCTCAGGAATTGGACACGGACAAATGTCATTGAGGCCAGATGTCCCTGTGGTCTGCCCCTTCCTCTAACACTGCAGCCGCCCTCCCTGAGAAAGGCAGAACAGCAGCTGCTATGTGCCAGTGTGTGGCAAGCGAGCTCCGGGTCTGGAATATCTAAGACCCGAATGAACAAATCAGATCTTGGGTTTTTGAAGACCAGGATTTCCAAGAGAAAAAAAAAAAAAGCCCTTATATTTTCAGGAGAACCGATGCACAGACCCAGCAGGGACCTGGAGTTTGCTAAACTGAGCAGCCTCAAAGTGGTGAGCAAACCTGTTAGTGGGAAAATGAGGATGAAGTTTCAAAAGGAAAAGGCGAGCTCATTTAAACTGGCCACAGGCAATCGTGTTTGATGCTAGATATATACTTCCTAAGAAGTCTGTGCACCCAAGCTAAATGAGAGGAAAGTTCTTAATTCATGGCTATTCCACATTTTCTACTGAAGTGGCTCTAATGACAGAGCCCAGGGGCCTTGCACCCAGGAGCCTGGGGCTATAGCTCAAAATTACCCTGAAAAAAATGCAAAATTTATTCCAAGTTTTGTGTTTTGTTTTTAAAATGTATGCAGTTGTGCATTCACTTCCATTAAAATCCTCATTTGTTTGATGGCAGGCTCTAAGACTGGAAGTCAGTTGGGTCACTGGATGTGAGGCTTCTCCTTATAAAGGAAGGTCTGAGACAGGGAGGGGATCCAAACTTAGGTGCTTCTTGCCAGGTGTTGTGGTGCACACTTGTAATCCCAGTACTTGGGAGCCTGAGACAGGAGGATCACAGCAAGACCCTACTTCAAAATAAAAAATAAAATAGGGTTGGGGATATAGCTCAGAGGTAGAATGGCCCTGAGTTTAATCCCCAGTAACACCCACACACACACACACACACACACACACACACACACACACACACACACTAGATACTTCTGACTAGATATTGTGACTGACTAATCATCTAAAAGGCTGGCTTTAGCCAAGACACAAAGAAACAGAGATGGCTGGTGTCTGCTGTGAAGATTCCCATTTTTGAGCTGTAATTCAAAAGGTTTATTTGGCTCAAGCCTAAGCCAGGTCTAGTACCCCTGTTGGACTTGTCTGAGAAATGCCTTGGAGTCAGAGAAGACTAAGACCAGGGGAACAGCCTGGAGAGGGAGTTCCAAGATGGCAGCAGTAACTAATAGAAAGGCGCAGGCCATCGCCTGGCAAACAAGATACACATCATGGAGGCAGCTGTCCCCAGAGCCCAAGAAGTCCTGGACAGGGAGAGAGAGCCTCTGGAGCCAGGTGGCAGTGTGGAGTATATTGCTAGAGTTTGGATCTTGAAAGTCTCCCAAAGCCCCATAAGGCTTGGTTTTCAGTCTGCAGCATTACTGGGAGGTGGTGGAACCTTAGGAGGCAGAGACCAGTGGAAGGAAGTTAGATCATTGGGGGTATGGGACTACTAGCCCCTTCCTCTCTTTTTCACTTCCCAGCCACCACACAGTGAACAGATTCACTCTACCACATACTCCCTGCTGTGTGATTCACCACAGGCCCAAAATCAACAGGATCAAGCAACCTTGGACCAAAACCTCTGAAGTTGTGAGCCAAAATAAACCTTTATTCTTTTTAAGCTTATTATCTCAGGTATTTTGTTAGAGTAACAGAAAGCTAACTAATACATATATCAAGGCTGTCATCATCATAGATGGTGCCTTTATGCAGACTACCAAAAAGGGGGCCCTGTCTGAAGAATGAATTACAAAAGGTGCCCATTCCCCCAGGACTGCACCTGTCACCAGGCTGATTTCAGCCCCCACTTGTCACCTTGCTTAGGTGCCTTTGCACATTGTGCAACCCATACTTAAAGAACAGTACTGGTTGCATGTTAAAGAAAGGGTGAGCCTTAAGATTGGAGACCTTGTAAACAGTTGTGAAAAATAACATTTCCCACAAACCTAGTTAAACTGGTGCTGTAGCTCAGGAGTCAGCAAGCCACAGTCAGCAGACTAAATCCAGTTTAGCACCTGGCTTCATAAATGAAGTTTTATTGGAGGGCAGCCATGCTCATTCACGTATACATTGTCACAGCTGCTTTCATACTGTGGTGGCAAAGTTGAATAGATGCTAGAGTCATCTGGCCTGCAAAGCCTAAAATATTTACTATCTGGTCCTTTACAGAAAAAGTTTGCCAAACCCTCTAAAGAGAGAGACACTTTCTTCCTGTGGCCTTTGCACACCTGTGGGCTCACTGCTGAGTACAGCTAGGAAAGAATTATAGCCCCCACTCTACCTATCATCCAACCTTAGCGCCAATAAAGAAAACATAGAATCCATGCTGCAAGTTTCACCCTCAAAATGAAGAAGTGATGACTAGGGTAAGAGTAAGGAAAAGTATTTGCTTATTGTCTTTTCTCCTTCAGTCCCTGCTCCTGCCCCCTCTCCCATGGCATCCCCCCCCCCATATCCAAATGCTTTGGAGCCCTGCCAGCATCTTCACACGCACTCCTTTTATGCTGTCCCCCAGCACCAGCCAGCTTCAGGCCTGAGCATAGCCCATCCCCGGACCATTTCCAGAGCCTCCTACCTAGTTTCCCTACCTCCAATTTCCTTCTTTTCCCCTCTCTCCTACCTGTAATTGCCAAATTCCTCTTCCTAAAACAGTGCTGTCACTCCCTTCCTTTGACAGCTTCTTGCTGCCTACAGGAAGAATTTCAACCCTGACAGGAATCAGAATGAACTGTCAAAATGCAGGTGCCCAAATTCACAATAGCCAAATTATGTAATCAACCCAGGTGTCCATCAACAGACCAATGGATCACAAAACTACGGGAAATACATGCTATGGAATTCTACTCAGCAATAAAGAAGAATAAAATAATGTTATTTGCAAGGAAATGGAAGGACCTGGAGAACATAACGTTAAGTGAGATTAGCCAGTCACAGAAAGTGAAGGGACATATGTTTTCTTTAATATGCGCAAGCTAAGGAGTAACTGGTATATCAGAGAGACTCCAGATAATGGAGGAGAAACCTCAGAGGAGCCAGAGAAGTGATCTAAGGGAAGGGGAGGGGGAGGACTGAGGTTCATCATTGGAAATACTAATATCGACTGTGTGTACATCCGTGAAAATCCCAATGTCAATCTCAGTGCTCTGTATAGAAAGGGGGAGATGGGGAGGTGGGGCACACCAAGTGCTGTGTGCATGTATGTCACTGTCAACATGATTTACATTATAATGAGAGATGATAATGCACCAATATAAGCACATTAAAAAATGCAGGTGCCCGGGTCCTGCTTCCTACCCATTCATAAAATCCGATTCAGTAGAACTGGCCTTGGACCCCAGCCTGTGTGTATTTAAAAGCTTGGACATACATGACTTTGAGGCCCAACCAAGGATGAAACCAATTGGCTACAGGACATGGCTCAAATTCCTCAACCTGGCTCCAACCCTCTCCTCCAACTTACTCCAGACACTTTCCAATTAAGAATCAACCCCTTCCCTCAAGTAAGGTGGTCCAGGGCTGAAGGCAACCCCACAGGCCCCACCCAGCACAAAAAGCCAGCGAGGGGGGGGGCAGAGAGAAGATCACCTCAAAGATGAGACAGAAGAGCAGAAGAAAACGATGGACACCTGGCCCCCACTGTCATTCCTGAGTATGTTGGACCAGGAGAAAGGTGTTCGCAGACCTAAGATTTATCAGGTGTAGGAAATGTGCAAGAAAAGGATTCCACTCAAGTCACTTAACTCTGAGCCTCAGTTTCCTCCTCTACAAAATGAGATAATAATTACCATTACTGGCAGTTGCTATCTGCATATATGAGCAATTATACTGACTCTTCTGCTATGGCTACATTGGCGTCTCGAAGTCTGGAGATTGCTCCTAGGATACATAGATGAAAGACTCTCCTACTTCTTAGAAAGTAAATATATGACCCTAAAGGAGTATGGTTTTATGACTCTAGAAAGTTTGCTTTACCAGGCTATGTTAAGAATGTGGGCTATACGTGTAAAACGAAGAAGTGGTGCTATTTGTGATCTGACAATGATTGATTTGTCATAAATGTCTATGTAACCCTGTTGTACTCAAGAAATGTATAAAAAATCCGTGCTGAAAAAATAAATTAATTAATTTAAAAAAATAATTACCATTGTCCCTTGGTATCTGGGGGGATTGATTCCAGGACCCCATTCCCATACCAAAATCTGCAGATGCTCAAGTCTTTATATAAAAGAGTGTAGTATTTGCATATAACCTGTGTGTATCCTCTTGTACACTTTATTTTTATATTTATTTATTTATTCATTCATTAATTCAAATATTTATTTTTGCAGTACTGGGGATTGAACTCAGGGGCATTCTACCTCTGAGCTATACCACCAGCCATACTTTTTATTCTTTATTTTGAAACAGGGTCTCACTAAGTTGTGGAGGGCCTCATTAAGTATGTGAGGCTGGCCTCAAACCTGTGATCCTTCTGTCTCAGCCTCCCAAGTATTGGGATTACAAGTGTGTGCCACCAAGCCCAACTTCTTGTATACTTTAAGTCACCTCTATATTACTTATAATACCTAATATAAATGTTATATAAATAGTTGTTGTGTTGCATTATTTAGAGAATAATGACATGTTTAGTGCTGTCATTATTTAATCTGTACATGTTTAGTGCAGATGAAGTGTTTTTTTTCAAATATCTTCAATCTTTGCATTTCCAAATCTGTGTTTGTTGAACCCAAAGATTTGGAAACCACAGATATGAAGCACCAACTGTACAATATCTCCTCGCCAGAATGATTCAAACCTTACATGGGGTAGTGAGAATGAAAACATTTTATGCTATAAAGTGCTTCACAAATGTAAGAAAGCACTCCAGGGTGATCTTGAGATCTGTTCAAGTTACTTTTTAAAAATAGTTTTAATGAGGTGTAATTTGTATGCCATAAAATTCACCCATTTGAAGTACAACAGTCAATTATTTTTAGTAAATTAATAGAGTTGTACAGCCATTGCCACAATCCAATTTTAGAACATTTCCACCACCCAAGAGGTCCCTTCTGCCCATTTCCATACCTGGAAATAGGTCATGTAATTAAATATGGGCTTAGCCTAGAGCAGGGTGGGCCCTTAATCCTATATGGCCGGTGTGCTTATAAGAAGAAAAGAGACACAGACAAATGAGGGGGAAAGTCACGTGACAGAAGAGGCAGAGATTGGTATTATGCTGCCACAGCTAAGGAATGTTTGGGGCTACTGAATATTGGTGGAGACCAGGGAGAATCCTGCCCCAGAGGCTGCTAGCATCTTGATTTTGGATTTCTGACGTCTGGAAGAGAATAAATTTCTGTTGTTTTAAGTCACACAGTTGGTGGTTAATAGTTACAACAGCCCTAGAAAACAGCAGCCTCGCCTTGGGTTTCCCCTCCCCTGCTGTGCCCTGGGATTGGGCCCCTCCACAAAGGGCTGTTTTCTAAGGCAATTCAGAAGATGTCATATATGAAGTACAGCCCACAGTAAACTTTGATCAATGCATGAATTATTTTTTAAAAGACACACAAAAATACTGGTACAAATTGATGCTTCTGGGGAGAACTGGGGGGCTGGGGGACAAGGATAAGGGAAAGAACTTTCTGTTTTTCTCTTTTTGTACCCTTTACATGTTGAATGACAGATTTATTACTCTTTTTTGTTTGTTTGTTTGTTTGTTTGTTTCTGTTTTTTTCTTCTTTTTCCTCTGCAGTACTAGGAAATTGAACCCCCAGGACCATGAAACACTGAGCTATATTCCTATTTATTTATTTATTTATTTATTTATTTATTTATTTATTTATTTATGTGCTGGGGATTGAACCCAAAGTATTCTTCCTCTGAGCTACACCCCTGGATTTTTATTTTCTTGTTTTGTCTTTTTTTTGGGGGGGGGGGGTACTGGGGATTACACCCAGGGGCATTCTACCTCTGATCTATACCCCAGCCCTTTTTATTTTCCATTTTGAAACAGGGTCTTGTTAGGTTGCTGAGAGTCTCACTAAATTGTTGAAGCTGGTCTTGAACCTGCAATCTTCCTATCTCAGCCCCCCAAGTACTGGGATTACAAGCATGTACCACCACATCTGACTTGTTTTATCTACTTTGAAATAGGGTCTTATGAAGTTACTGAGGCTGGCCTTGAACCTTTTTATTTTGCCCAGGCTGGCCTTGAACTTTCAATCAGCCTCTAGAGTAGCTGGGATTACAGGTGTACACCACTGTGCTCAGTTTATGAGCTTTTTTAAAGGTGAGTTTAAGCCAGGTATGGTGTTGCACATCTGTAATTCTAGTACTTGGAGGCTGAGACAGGAGGATTGCAGATTCAAAGCCAGTCTTGGCAACTTAACAAGACCCCATTTCAAAATAAAATAGGACTGGGGATATGGCACAGAGATAGAATGCCCCTGGGTTCAATCCTAGTACTGCCCCTCAAATAAAATAAATAAAGATGAATTTAAAATGTTTTAATGATAGTGCTATATTTGTCAGCACTATAACAAAATTCCTGACATAGACTACTAAGGAAATAAAAAGAATTTTATTTTTGCTTGTATTTTTAAAGGTTCAAGTCCAAAAGCATGCAGCCCCATTGGTTTCAGCCTTTGATGAGGATGGCAGGCAGCACATCCCAGCAAGAGTGTGTGTCAGAGTGAGCCATCACATCTTAAGCCAGGAATAGACAGAGATGGAGAGACTGGGGCCCCACAATCCCTTCCAAGGGCACACCCCCCAAGGACCTAGGAACCACCCACTAGGCTTTACCTCTCAAAGGTCCACAGTGCCTTCCTGGGGAAAAGCCTCTACATATGGACCTTTGGGGAAACTCACCCAAATCATAGCAGTGGCCCAGGGGGGGCTGAGTCTCCAAGAAGGACAGGGAGAGTACAGAGGGACTTGTGCAGACCCAGCCTGATGACCAGATCGCAGGGGAGTGATGCGGAGATCCCAGAAGATGCCAGCATATTCTGGCTCAAAGGCTAATCAAGACAAGTCACATTTCAGGGACTAAACAGGAGCAGGTGTCTCTCTCCCTAAGGTGATGACACTTCAGCAACCACAGGCCAAGAGCGGGACTCTTCAGGGAGAAGGGGGAAAATGCCTAAATTTGCTTGGAGATGACTATTTTGTTATTATTTATATTTAACCAGGAGTCAAAATGGGAACTCAAGATAGTGTTTGAAGTTAAATTTCAGGAAAAAAATTAGATTTGGGGGGATGCCCAAGATTGCAGCTAGAGAACTATTAAACACACATATATATATTTGGCTTAGTCCTTTCAACCACCCTACAAGATTGGTATTATCCCTTACAGATGTGAAAACAAGATTTAGAGAATTTAAGTGACTTGATAAAATATTATACAACTCCTGACAGGCCTGGTGGCACACCTGTAATCCCAGTACTTGGGAGGCTGAGGATCACAGGTTTGAGACCAGCCTCAGCAACTTAGCAAAGCCTTCAGCAACTTAATAAGACCCTGTTTCAAAATAAAATTAAAATAGGGCTGGGGTG
Source organism: Graphiurus murinus (assembly GCA_004027655.1). NCBI lineage: Eukaryota > Metazoa > Chordata > Mammalia > Rodentia > Gliridae > Graphiurus > Graphiurus murinus. The sequence goes on along the minus strand of PVLC010006190.1, from coordinate 43,106 downwards.
TAGCTCAGGTAGAACATTCCCAGTAGCACCACAACAAAAAATATTATACAACTTTTAAGTGTTAGAGCTGGATTTGAATCTAGATGCCGCTGGACTCCAAAGCTGATGCTCTCTTCAGGACTCCAAATTCACTTTTATTCCAGCGTTTGGAGAAAAGTCCACCCATCTGTCAACTGAGGAGCTGGTTGGCTTTTCAGGACCAGATGATGCTCTTGGGTTGGGGGTAGGAAAGACAGAGTAGGGAGGAATGGGAGAAACAGGGACAGAGTAAACTCCCACTCCCACTCATCTGTTTCCCTTCTTGGAGAGGAGCCTCTTCTCTGACTGGTCCTCTCTCTCTTCAGCACAACTTGAACTTTCTACCCTAATTCCCAGTAAGCCATGTGTTGGGGCCTGATTCAAAATGACTTCAGTTGACAGGATAGACCATGGTTCACGCCAACAGGATGTCTGTTACTGCCTGAGTGCCCCAAACAGAATGATGATCTGGGGGTGCCTCCAAGGTAATTTTCCCTGATGGCAAATGAGGAATGAGGTCTTAGTTACTCCTCTGATTTATGAAGGCTTATGTCATTTCCTTGTGCTTCAGCCTTTTATGCTTGGAGTTGCTCAGAGATACATTGTGGGCTGGACTCAAGCAAGTCTGCTCTCAGCAATAGACTGACTTGATAAAACCCAAAGGGCTCTGCTCCAGATTAGTTCTATATGACTAAAGAGAAATGATACCCCATGGCAAAAATCTGCAGACTGCTTATGCAAAAATAAAAAGGATGCCTGAGATGGTGGAAACTGGAAATCTTTTGACCTAATTATGGTGAGTAATAGGAGAACTTCATGTATACTGAACCATTTCTTTCCCTCAGCCCCCAGAGTTGGCGAGTTCATCTTCCATGTTTTGGCCTACTGTCTGGCCTTCTAGGATAGTTAACTCGGTGCCACTGGCCCCATTCCTGCACCTTCCATTACAAAGGATCTAAACTGCTTGGTCCCATTTTCCGTATTTTTGTACTATCAGTTCTTGAGAAACACAATAATTGTAGATTTCCTATAACTCCTTCAGTCAGTTTTTGCTTCATGTATTTTGAATCTGTTATGAGGTGTATGAATAATTAGGATTATGATGACATCTTGATGAGTTGACCCCTTTGTAATTATGAAATTGGCCTCTTTATTCCTAGTAATAGTCTTTGCTCTAAAATCTACTCTGCCTGGTATTAATATAACTACTTCTGTTTTCTTTTGGCTAGTGTTAGCATAGCATATCTTCTCCATCCTTTCATTTTTAACCTATTTGTGTTTTTTAATGGGTTTGTGTAGACAACATATAATTGAGTACTGCTTTGCTTTTTAAAATTCAATATGGAAATATCAGCCTTAATTTGGATATTTGGTCCATTTGCATTCATTGTCTCTTGGTTTTTGTTTTTGTTTATTTGTTTGTTTGTTTGTTCTTTACAGTACTGGGGATTGTATCCAAGGGCATTCTACCTCCAAGATACACCCCCAGCCCTATTTTTTTTTTGAAACAGGGTCTTACTAAGTTGTGGAAGGCCTCACTGGCTACAAACCTGTGATCCTCCCAAGTCTCAGCCTCCCAAGTACTGGGATTACAAGTTTGCACCGCCATGCCTGACTCATTTGCATTTCTTGTGATTATTAATACAGTTTACTTTAAATATACCATCTTGCTATATGGTTTCTATTTTATCCAGTGTGTGTGTGTGTGTGTGTGTGTGTGTGTGTGTGTGTGTGTGTGTGGTTACTAGGGATTGAACCCAAAGCCTTGCTCATGGTAGGCAAGCACTCTACCATTGAACCACATCCTGGCCCTTTTTATTTTAATTTTGAGACAGGGTCTTGCAAAGCTGTCCACGCCAGCCTTGGACTTGCAATTGTCTCACCTCTGGCTCCTAAGTAGCTGGGATTATAGATGTGCACCACCATGCCTGGCATTTCTTATCTATTTTTATTCATTTTTTTCTCTGTTGTTATTCTTCTTTTAGACTAATTAGGCAGTTTTCTGATTCCATCTTCTATCTTTTTTCCCATTTCCTATCTTCTTTTTTATTTTTATTGGTGCATTACAGTCTCCCATCATAATGTGGTTCATACTAATAGTGAGTGACATACATGCATGCAGCACTTGGTGAGCTATCTCCCCTGGCTCCTTCCCTACTCCCTCTCCTTCCCCTTAGGTGATATTGAGTTTAGTATTGGTATTTTCACATATATACATACTGTAAATGGAAGTGTTTCCTTACGACTTTAACTTATCATTATCTACCTTCAAGTAATACAACACTTCCCACATAATATAAGAATCTTATATCATACATCTCTTTCTCCACTCTGGACCTTTGTATTATTATTGTACATTTACTTTCATATAGTGGTATTATTAATATTTTTTGAACAGTTAATTACTATTTATTTATTTACTTTTGGTACTGGGAATTAAGCCCTGGGATAGTCTACTTTCAAACCACACTCCAAGCCCTTTTTTATTTTGAAACAGGGTCTTGCTAACCCAGCTCAATTATCTTTTTAAAATAGTTAAGAAGGAAAAAAGTCTATCTATAGAGTTGTCATTTCTGATACTATTTACTATTTATGTAGATCCAGATTTCCATCTGGTACCATTTTGCATTTCTTGTAAAGTAAGTCTGCTAGTAAGAACTTATTTTAGCTTTTGTATATCTGAAAAGTATTTCAGTTTTATTTTGGGTATAGAATTCTAGTTTGAAAAGGCATTTGGGTTTGTTTTTAGTGCATTTATCTAGCATGCACAAGGATATGGGTTTGATCCCAAGCAACATATACAAACACATACCCCAAGTCATTCCACTGTCTTCTAGCTTGCTTTGCTTCCAATAGTAAATCTTCTGTCATCCTTATCTTTGTTTCTTTGTATATAATGTGTCTTTTTCCTCGGCTGCTTTTGATTTTTTCTTTATCATTGTCTGTAAGCAATTTGATTATGATGGGCCTTAGTGTTATTCTCCTTGTGTTTCTGGGCTTGGTGCCTTAGACCTGTGAGTTTATAGTTTTTATCAGATTTAGAAAATTTGGGGCCATTATTTCCTCCAATATTATTTCTGGACCACCAGCCCAAAGTGCTGGGAATTTACCTATATTAGGCCATTTGAAATTACCCACACATTAATGATGCTCTGTTCATTTTAAAGCCTTTTTTCTCAGTTTCATTTTAGATATTTTCTATTGCTATTGTTTTCTTCTTCCACAATGTATACCTGCCATGAATCCTATCTAGAATACTTTTCATTTCAGACACTATAGTTTTCATCTTTTATGGTTCAATTTGGTTATGTTTTTGTCTTGTGTGTCTCTACTTGTCATGATCAGTCTTTCTTCTAGCTTTTGCGTGTGTGTGTGTGTGTGTGTGTGTGTGTGGTACTGGGGATTGAACCCAGAGGCATTTTACCTTCTAGCTATATCCCCAGCTCGATTTTTTATTCTTTATTTTGAAACAGGGTTTCACTAAAAGTTGCTGAGAGCCTCCTCACTAAGTAGCTGAGGCTGGCCTCGAACCCAGATCCTCCGGTCTCAGCCTCCTAAATGCTGGGATTACAAGCGTGCGCCACCATGCCCGGCTCTTCTAGCTTCTTGAAATATGGAATATGTCATCGTAACTTTTTAAATATATTATTTGATAGCCAGGCATGGTGACATGCTCCTGTAATCTCAATACTTGGGAGGCTGAGACAGGAAGATTGAAGGTTTGAGGTCTCAGTAACTTAGTGAGACCCTATTTCAAAATAAAAAGGGGGCTGGGGGTGTAACTCCAAGGTAGAATGCTCTTGAGTTCCATCCCTAGTGATATATATATATAAACTGGGAGAATGAGCAGAGGATCTTTCCATGTGGCTGATTCATGACAGCAAATCCTTAAGGCAGCCAAGTAGATCTACCCCTTTGGGAACTCAAAACGCCACCTGACCCAGCATTTTTTTTTTTTTAGAGGCCAAGGTTAAAGCACCCTCAAGTTGACAGCCAAATACTGTATCTGGAACAACAATCAAAAGAAAAGAGGCAAAACAAACAAAAAACCACTTGACTTTTTTTGGGGGGGGGTACTGGAGATTGAACCCAGGTGTATTCTACCTCTGAGCTACACCCCCCAGCCCTACTTTATTTTTTTATTTGGAAATAGGGTCTTGCTAAGTTTCTAAGGCTGTCCTTGAACCTGTGATCCTCCTCAACCTCCCAAGTACTGGTACTGAAAGTATACACCACCACAACTAGCTCCATTTGACATTTAATACGACAGAACTTTACTCCTGTAAGACAATATTTGTTATCTTTCCTCATAACAAAAGTGAGGAATACCTGGCATTGATGCTAGCCCAGAAGTTCAACAGCAGTAAATCCCTAAAACCTGGTAGCATAATATCCTAAACACTATAGTCTCCTAGTGGTTTATCCTATGAGCTACTCCCCTCCATTGGGAAACCTCTTTCAACCTATCCTATTAGCTGTGATCAAAGATAATCATGGATCCTTTACCTTGATATTCTAATAGCCCCATAACCGGACTCTCTTGAGCCTGCTACTCAGTGTGTAGTTCATGGAAAAATGCCATCAGTATCTGAAAGCTTAAAAAAATACACAGTTTCAGGTCCCTACTGGATCAGAACCTGCAATTTAACAAGATCCTCAAGGGATTTGTATGCACATTAAAGTTTGAAAACTGATTTAGAGCAAGGGTTATGAGGGTTTGACTATGAGAAGTCCATCTAGCACCAGATCTTTTCAGCATGAGGCTATCTCCCCAGTATTTCCATACTCTAAATTTTGGGGTCAACTATGGGGTCTTGAACCAACTACTGGCTTTGGAAAACCAACCTTGTATATTAATAGAGACAAAGAAGACTAAGCGGAACCCAGAAAACATTGTAGGGAACCTTGACATTTCTGCAGTAAATCTGGCTATTGATAGTCAAGACATGGTGTGTCTTGACCAGTCTACCCTGAAATCCTCAGAATTTCCAAGTCAACTTTCTACTGGATCGATCTCTCTCTCTCTCTCTCTCTCTCTCTCTCTCTCTCTCTCTCTCTCTCTCTCTTTCTCTCTCTCTCTCTCTCCTTCCTTCCTTCCTTCCTTCCTTCCTTCCTTCCTTCCTTCCTTCCTTCCTTCCTTCCACTTATTTTTGGCACTGGGGATTGAACCAAAGGACATTTCAACACTGAACTACACTAAACTCCCAGCCCTTTTTTTACATTTTGAAATAGGGTCTCACTAAGTTGCTGAAGTTAGTCTCGAACCTGTGATCTTCCTGTCATAGTCTCCCAAGTACTAGGTTTACAGGCATGTGCCACCATGCCTGGCTGGACTGCTTTCTTGAGGCTGATGAGGTGAGTGAGTGGTGAGGGAGGAACCAATGTTTATCATAAAGAGCCAGATACCTCACTTGAGGCTTCTTTATTCTTTGTGTCACTTCATCTTCAATATACCCATGAGATGAATGGAAGAAATTCAAAGTGTAGAGAAGGGAACAACCTAGAATCCTTAATAGACTTGCTATAGATGAAGTGCTTGTTACTTGAAGTTCCTTTAGTGCTGTTGCTACTGTCAAGTGAAAATTGGCCAATAATGAAATCTTCCACCCAAGAGATTACATCTTACCAAGTAGTAGGTGACACAGGAGTTTCTGGAATACACAATTCTCCATCAAGAGATAAGGGAGTAGCTGATATGAATTATCATATATAACCTGTACATTCATTTGAGAAATATTTATGCAGTGCCTGCTGCATGTCTGGCATGGTGCTACGCCTGGGGCACAGGAATAAAAAGCCTAGTCACTGTCCTCAAGTAACTCAGGGTGGTGAGGGTGATATACAGTTACAGTGTACTCCAAACTATAACAAAAGCTACTTCTGGGAAAATTAGTAGTATTGGAGAGGAAGGAAGGTGGGTTATTTTTACTCTGTTTCTGTATTACATTTTTTTGATTGTTTGGGGCTTTTTTGTTTTGTTTTGGGTTTTTTTTTGTTTTTTGTTTTTGTTTTTATTTTTTGATACTGGGGGGTTGAACCCAGGGGCATTCTACCTCTGAGTTGCACCCCCAGCTCTATTTTATTTTTATTTTGGACCAGGATCTTGCTAGGTTGCTGAGTCTTACTACTTGCTGAGGCTGTCCTCAAACCTGCGATCCTCTTGTCTCAGCCTCCCAAGTACTGGGATTACAAGTGTGCATCACTATGCCTGGCTTGCATTACTTACATTTTTAAAAAGTAAGCTGGACATGGTGGCTCATGCCTGTAATCTAAGTACTTGGGGGCATTGAGACAGGAGGATCGCAGGATTGGGGCCAGCCTCAGCAATTTGGTGAGACCCTGTTTCAAAATAAAAAGGGCTGAGGTATAGTTTGAAGGAAGAATGCCCCTGCGTTCAATCCTCAGTACCAAAAAATGAAAGAAAAAAGTACATATTCACAGGTTCAAGGCCTGGAACATAGATATCTAGGAGTTGGTGGCAAAAGGACTCAACCCACATGATTTAGAGTGGTAGTTAGTTCCTACACCAAGGCCACCTTACTCTATATAGCCAATATCATGACAAAATCTATTAGTTGTCTTTCTTCCTTTTCCTTACTTCTTTTTTTTTTTTTAATATTGGAGATTGAATGCAGGACCTCACACATGCTAGGCAAGCACTTAACCACTGAGCTCCATCTCCAGCCCTTTTTTATTTTTGAGACAGTGTCTTGCTAAGTTGCCCAGACTGGCCTCGAATGTGAGATCATCCTGCCTTAGCCTCTTGAGTATCTAGAGTTACAGTGGTGAGCCACCACACCCTGCTTGTCTTTTTTATTCCCCCAATGGTTTTGTTCATCGTTCCAAACTAATCCAGCCTGAGAAGTCTAGTACTGCTTAACATCCCAGAAACATGACCATGGCGCAGAGCCAGTGCTATGGAAATCCTTTGTCCAGCAGGTAATGCAGATGCCCAATGATGCTGATCTCTTGTGGGAGAAACAGTAATTATTTTAGGCAATGATTCTGAGGGTTCATACATTTCAAGTTACTTAAAGCAACCACTTTAGAAAGTAATTTGATGACATCTAGTAAAGTCGAAGACACACCTTCTCTGTGACCTCTGCTCTAAATATTTTCCTTAAAATCCTCATACAGATACAAGGAGACCTGTGTAAGAAGGTAAGAAGGCCCATTACAATATAGTTTTCAGTAGCAAAACATTGGAAACAATCTCTTCGTTTACTGATAGAAGAATGGATAAATAAATTGAGAAATATTTTTGTCTTGAGTTCCCCCAAAAGTGGACTCTGAGACAAAGATAAAAGTCCAAGTAGATTATGTAGAAAATAGCCTCAAGTGAATGACAGGAAAGTATGATATATGAAGGCCAGAAGCCAACCAGGCATGGTGGCTCACACTTGTAATCCTAGTACTTGGGAGGCTGAAACAGGAGGATCACAGGTTCAAGGACAGCCTTGGCAAGTAGTGAGATTCTCAGCAACCTAATGAGACCCTGCTTCAAAATATAAAGTAGGGCTAGGGGTGTAGCTCAGAGGTAGAATGCCCCCTGGGTTCAATCCCTAGTACCAAAAGAAAAAAAAGGAAGAAGCCAAGAGAAAGTGTGTTCTTATAGTGGGCATGGGCATGCTGCCCAGATTTCCCCTCACAGAAGGCCCTGCTGCTCAGCCTCAGGGGTTGGGGTCAGCAAACAGCCTATAACTGCCAGCTCCTTCAGGGTCTGCCTTGTCCTTCTTAACATCGTGCTCTCTGTACAACCGCCCATAGCCAGCGACTAAGTAAGTGGGCACAAAGCCCCAGCCATTTGGACCCGCCATAAGACTCCCTGATGGGCACCACTCACTCACTCCCCAGCCCTCTGCAGTTCAGCCGAGGCTCCCTCAGGCCTGCATTGCAGTTCTGCTTTTCCTTCTGCTCCATTCTGCCTCCTCCCCTTTCTTTTGCAGGGATTGATTCCTAATAAACACCTTGTGCCCCAAACTCCAGCTCAGCATCTGTATCTGGAGACTGGCCTGAGCTGATGATGAAGCAAGCTGCACTGTGAGCAACTGTAGCGTAATCCCATTGGAAAACTCTAGGGGGCAGTGGAGAGCAAAGCCTCAGCGTTGTGTGCCCTCCCCTACCCCCAGCAAGGGAGCTGGGGTACTTACCTACCAACTCCTATCAGTCGGAGGTGAGAGCTGTTCTGGGCCTGCCCCATGTGGCAACGAGCATCTCCAGCTACCAGAGAGCATCCTCAGAGGATTATGTGTGAGTGTGGACCTGGAGCCAGGCCTGTGTAAGGGAAAGGGTGAGTGCGAAGAGGATGTGTGTGGATGAGACATCAACAGGAAGTGCTGGATTCACAGGAAAGAATGTGAACCACAGTGGAAATGGATGAACTACTGGCATTTATATGGATTAGTATTACCCAAACCATATCAAGTGAAGCAAGCAAGTTGCAGGAGGGATGCTGAGGCAGGAGGATTGTACATTCCAGGCCAACCTGGGCAACTTATCAAGACCCTGTCTCAAAATGAAAGATAAAGAGGAACCAGGCATGGTGGTGCATGCCTATAATCCCAATACTTGGGATTCTGAGATAGGAGGATCACAGGTTTGAGGCCAGCCTCAGCAATGTAGGCCCTCAGCAACTTAGTGAGACCCCATTTATTTTTAAAATAAGGCTGGCCGGGGGTGTATCTCAGAGGTAGAATGCCCCTGGGTAATCCTCAGTACCACAAAAAATATATATAAAATAAATAAAAGTATAAAGGGTTAGAGATGTAGCTCAGTGGTAGAGTGCCCCTGTGTTCAATCCCTAGTATAAGAGAGAGAGAGAGAGAGAGAGAGAGAGAGAGAGAGAGAAAGAGAGAGAGAGAGAGAGAAAGAGAGAGAGAGAGAAAGAGAGAGAGAGAGAGAAAACATCATAGGAGTTACGATAGAGTTGAAACACTTTAAACTTCACATCTTTATTGTTTGAATTTTTTAACTTAAGCAGGTATTATTTTTTCCCTCCTTCTTTGTTTCTTTCTTTCTTTCTTTTTTTTTTTTTTTTTTTTTTTTTTTTTTTTTTTTTTTTTTTTTTTGGAGGGTGGGTACTGAGAATTAAATCCAGAGGCATCCTACCTTCGAGCCACACTCCCCAGTCCTATCTTATTTTTTATTTTGAAACAGGGTCTTGCTAAGTTGCTGAGGCTGGCTTCAAATCTGTGATCTTCCTGTCTCAGCCTCCCAAGTACTAGGATTTCAGGCCTGTGCCACACCATACCTGTCTATGTACTTTTTTCTTTACAGATACTGCTTCCATTTTTCATTTTATTTATTTATTTTGTGTGCGAAGGGGTACTGGTAATTGAACCCAGGGGTGCTCTACCTCTGAACTATACTCCCAGCCCTATTTAATTTTTTATTTTGAAACAGGTCTCACTAAGTTGCTGAGATTCTCTCCAGGTTGCTGAACCTGACTTCAAACCTGCAATCCTCCTATCTCAGCCTCCCAAGTACTGGGATTACAGGCATGTACCACCTCTCCAGCTATAGGTACTGCTTTTTAAAAAATTAAAACATCTATAATTCCATCAACCTAACACTACTATTTCCATTTTCATTAATTCCTTTCTGGACCTTACCCACATATTACATTCTTTGCTTAGTTGCAATTATATTGTCCTTGTATTTTGTACTCTGCTTTCTATACTTATTTGTATGTGACACACCCATTAATGTTTCTCCATTTCTCTATAGTCTAAAATAATTATCATTTTCATGGCTACATAATGCTCTGTCACGCTAACTCATAATAGTTCACCATCCATTTCTTTTTTGGGACATTTATGTTGCTTCTAAACTTTAGATATTGAAATAACTTTACGATAAATATACTTGTGGAGGTTTTTGTTTATGTTAAATATAGCCTTAGCAGAAATCCCAGGGGTACAATTACTAAGTCAGAGGGTGTGACTCTCCGCGTGGCCTTTGCCTCCTAACACATAGAGCCCTCCCTTTGACCATGACTGTTTACTTAAAGCCCTGAGGCCTCTCAAATGCCTAGGAATCTTCATTTGAAAAAAATCTATTTTGGGCTTGTATTTGTTTTTCTGGTTGTCAAGAGAATAATAAAGAAGAAGTATAGAAGCTGGGAGCAGATAGAAAATTTTGGTTTGCCCAAAAGATTTAGGAGCAGGCAGACCTGATTCTTGTGTGTGTGTATGTGTGTGTGTGTGTGTGTGTGTGTGTGTGTGTGTGTGTGTGTTATTGGTGATTGAACTCAGGGGTACTTTACCTCTGGGCTATACTGCTGCCCTATATTATTTTTTTAATTTTGAAACAGGATCTTGATAAGTTGCTGAGGCTGGCCTTGAACCTGCAATCCTCCTGTCTCAGCATCCAAAGTACTAGGATTACAGGTGTGCACCACCACACCTGGCTCAGACCTGATTTCTAATCCTGATTTTGCTACTGTTGAGTTGTGTAACCTTAAGAAAGTATCTGTCCCTCTCTAAGACTCAGTTTCCTTCCCTTGAATGTGCCTTCCTCATGGGCTTGTTCCAAGGATGCAGGGAAAATGCACACTGAGTCCTGGCAGTGGGGCAGACATATTGCAGGTGCTGAGCAGATACAAGCTGCTTCAGGCTCCAGTCAGCAGAAACACTCTCCCCACAGACTGCACATCCAGGGTGGAACTTAAACTGCAGAGGGGAGGGTAAAAAAGTCAAATTCATGCCGCTTCCTGGGGTCAAAGAAGATTCTGGGAGGAAGGGTTTGGAGTGATGTCTTTCAGCTGTCATTTCTCAATGACTCTAATGCTGGTAAATTTTTTTTTTTTTTTTTTTTTTTTTTTTTTGGTGCTGGTGGTTGGCTCCAGGGGCATTCTACCTCTGAGCTATACTCCCTGCTCTATTTTTTATTATTTTGAAATAGGGCCTCACTAAGTTGCAGAGGGCCTCACTAAGTAGTTGAGGCTAGCCACAAACCTGCGATCCTCCTGTCTCTGCCTCCCAAGTACTAGGATTACAAGCGTGCGCCACCATGCCTGGCTAAATATATTTTTTTTTTAATTTCAGTACTATGATTGAACCCAGGGGTGTCTACTTCTGAGCTATACTCCCAGTGCCCCCTCTTTTTAAATTTTGAAACAGGGTCTTAATAAGTTGCTGAGAGTCTTGCTAAGTTGTTGAGGCTGGCCTTGAACCTACAATCCTCCTGTTTCAGTCTCCCAAGTACTGGGATTACAGGTGTACACCATAGTGCTGGTAAGAATATTTACATAAAGGTAAGGAGAGAAAGAATGGAAAGAATCTTCTGTGGAATTGCCAGCCTATATTATCTGCCTTGGCTCCCAAATGAAAGGAAACTGGTGTTTATTGAGTAGCTAATTTGTCCCAGGTATTTCATAAGCATTTTTTCTTTAGCGAAAATGTTAGGGGTTACCGTGGCCAGCAGTGATGAGGGAAGGCCAAAAGCCTACAGAAAAGGGATCTGGAAGTAGTTTAGGAAACCTATATTTGAATCCAAACCTGCCATGTACTAGCTGGGGACCTGTACTCTATGTTCTTTTTTGTGAAATAGGAGATGATTATTGTGCTGAGAAGAAACTATTTCTATAAATCACCTGGCAGAGTGGTATGGTGCTATAACTGGGAATGTACCTAGGTCACACAGCTAGGAAGGGGCAGCACTGAGATCAGGACCAGGTCCTTTCCACCACATCCCTCTTGATCTCCATGTGGAAGCCTGTGTGATACAAAACACTTGAGAAATTCTCATTGGTGATTCAAGTAAAGGAGTCCTCTGGGCTTTTTGTATTATGTTCTGAGTGTTCTATACTTGTGAAATTCATCTCTCCAGTCACTCCTGAAAGTTTCCCCTCTTATTCGGGAGTTTTTAAAGGATGGAGGTCCCAGCCAGGTGCAGTGGTGCATGTTCACAATCCAAGTACTTGGGAGGCTGAGACAGGAGGATCTCAAGTTTGTGGTCAGCCTCAGCAACTTAGCAAGACATGGTTAAAAATAAAAAAAAAGAAAATAGGACTGGGATGTATCTCACAGGTGGAATGCCTCTGGGTTCAATTCCCAGTACCAAAAAAAGAAAGAAAAGGATGGGGGGGCCCAAAATAAAGATTTGCTGTGGAGCGGCCATGAGCCAGGAAGGGAGCCAAGAAGGAGCTGTTCCTTCCTGGCTGGCGACCTTCTCTGGAATTGCTGGGTGTCTTCACAACATGATGCAAGTTCAGAGGAAAGTGAAACCTCATTTTAGAGCCTCAGGGATGTTCAGCAACCTGGTTAAAACTCTTTAGTTAACAGATAAGGAAACCGAGGCCCAGTCAGTCATGTTGATCATGATTACTCCTGCTGTCCATGTCTGAGACAAAATTACTAACCACCTTTGTGTTTCTGGTAAACAGTGTTTGAGGTTTCACATCAATAGAAGCGATCGTATATGAGAACATTCCTGGCTGTGCAGGTAAATTACCACCTTGCCAAAGTAATCCCTGCCTGGAGTGCAGTGTGGCTGGGGCTGTTTGGTTTCCACATTGAACGTGAGCCGGCCATGGTCTGAATTGAAAGAAGGTGGTTCCACTTGTCAACACAGAGGAAACATTGTGCATTTATTTCTTATTTCTGACCAGACTTAATACAGGATAGCTTCTTGAATTCCTCTTTGCAGTGGTCCTTATATGAGGGGCTTCACTCACCATACTAGGTGATTTTTAGTCTGGTGAAGCACTAAGAGCCAAAGATCAAACTTAAAGAATGGCTCAGCCCATAAAAGGTAATGTGCTTCATTGTTATGAGCCTCAATTATCTAGAAAATGGCTGCAGTAATATTTACCATACCCAGTACTATGGCTTTAAATATAATCTATAGGCTGGGCATGGTGGTTCATCCCTGTAATCCCAGAGCTTGGGAGGCTGAGACAGGAGGATCTCAGGTTCACAGCCAGCCTCAGCAACTTAGCAAAGACCCTGTTTCAAAATAAAGAATAAAGAGCCGGGCGTGGTGGCGCACGCTTGTAATCCCAGCATTTGGGAGGCTGAGACCAGAGGATCCGGGTTCGCGGCCAGCCTCAGCTACCTAGTGAGGCACTCTGCAACTTAGTGAGACTCGGTTTCAAAATAAAGAATAAAAAATAGGGCTGGGGGTATAGCTCAGAGGTAGAGTGCCCCTGAGTTCAATCCCCAGTACCGCAAAAAAAAAAAAAAAAAAAAAAAAAGAATAAATAGGGCTGGAAATGTAGCTCAGAAGTAGAACAATCCCCAGTATCACACACACAAATGTGTGTATGTGTATATACATGCATATATATCCTAATGCAATTATCCAACCACACAGGCCCCCAGGGCTCATGCTCCTTCTTCAGATCAGTTTCCTTCCAACACCTCACAGGGCACAAGTACAAAGGGAGGCCACAGACCATATACCTCAAAATTTTAAAGTCACAAATTAATTTAACATAACTTGACATAAAATATCCCGTATCCTCTTCCCTGGACAAATATACCTCCACAAGATGCAATGCCAGCTTTAGACCCAGAAAGGAGAACCTTCAATCTGTTTGTCCTCCCTCTCCCATTTTGTCTTCACTCCAGCTGTTTCACACCATGAGAGACGTCAGGTGAATGTACCTCAACACCCCAGACCACATGCACACCCCACACCAACAGCTGCTTGGGCTAACGGCACAATCCGCTCTTGTTGGAGAGATGGCAAAGAGAGGCACACAGCCCTGAAACTGGGTAGGGAATTTGGGAGTTTCCGGTACCCCAAGGATGGTCTAGTAGAGGCGTACAGCCACTTAGACCATGAACTCCTCACCCAGAGGGCAGGGTAGGCCTGCAAAGTTCCAGATCAAGTGCTCCTGTTGCCCAGGTCTAAAGGTAGTACCTCCCCAGACAGAGACAAAGAAGCAAACAGTTGGGTGTGGTAGCCCATTCCTATAACCCCAGTACTTGGGAGTCTGAGACAGGAGAACCGCAGGTTCAAGGCCAGCCTTGAAAATTTAGGGAGAACCTCAGCAGCTTAGTGAGAACCTGTTTCAAAATAAAAAATAAAATAGAGCTGGACATGGTAGTAAGTATCTGTAATGCCTGTAATTGGGAGGCTGAGACAGGAGGATCACAGATTCAACACCAGTCCCAACAACTTAGCGAGGTCCTCTGCAACTTAGGGAGACCTTGTTTCAAAGTAAAAAATAATAGGGCTGGATATGTAGATCAGAGGTAGAATGCCCCTGGGTTCAGTATCCTCAGTATCCCCCCCCCCCGCCCCCACACACACATACACACACAGAGAGAGAAAACATACAAAGACTTCCTACACAAAAATTGCCACACCAGTGCCTCTTCAGACACTAATGCCAAAGCTTTTGAGGCCATGTTGCTTTCTTCCAACCACAGGTACCAATACCTAAGTACTTGCCCCATGAGTTATGTGAACTCGTTATTCTCAACCTTTTCTAGACCTCTCTGGGCATGAACCTCCAGCCCCAGAGCGTAGATGTGATTCATATTTGATGGTCACATCAAAGCATTAAGCCAGTGGTAGGAGTCTGGCTTCTGAATCACCAGGACTCTATTTTTTGTCTGTCAGTCATAGTAACTACTTTTTAGATAAGATTGGAACCTTTGAAAGTAGGATATTTATATTGTCTCTGGTGTCCTCTCTCTGGCTCTATAATCAAGGGCCGATGCCCATCCCTAGATCTAGTAAAGAAATGGAGGAAGAGAAAGGTGAAGCAGCTTGTCTGTCGTCTGAGAGCAAGTTAGTTACTGGCAGAGCAAGGACAAGGAGCAGAAGGAGCTGGGTGTCCTGCCTCTGGGTGCTATGCACTATGCTCAACCTCCTCCTGCCCTTCCTCCCCACCCCCTCTCTGCCACTGGAGAAGAACCAGCTTTTCCCATGTTCCTGAGCCTCGTGACTCAGGCAGCTAAGGCCAGCAGTGACCAACAGGGAGGCTGCTCTCTGAGCTCTTCTGATGAGGGGACGCAGGCGTAACCAGCTGTGTTAATAAACACTTTCTGGATGAAAGAATGACCACATGGACACACAGACGGTGGTTGGAAACAATGGAACCGATAGAATGAAGAAATCAGTGCTCGTGTCCATGTTCTCACAGATAGGCAGAGTTGCATCTGCTCCTGTATTTCTGGAACTGTTTTTCAGTTTGGAATGTTGGATTCTGCCTTTATCCACATTTTAATGATTTTTTTAATGAAGCAGACTTTTAATGAGAACAGCCAAACTCTAGTGAAGAAGCTCCCTCAGTGCAGCTGGTTGGGAGAGTTCACCTGACCCCCATCTCATCCCTGCTCACCCTCCCACCCACCACCAGCCCAGAAAGAGCATGGACTGCCTCCCTCAGCGACCTCTTAGGAGATCATCTGGGTGGTAATGGTCATTTGGCAGGTCACACCTAACCCTGCTGTGTTGCAAACATGGGGGGAGAGTCACTCCCCCATCCCCAGTCCACATCTAAACTTTGCTTGATTTTACCCAGTCCTTGTCTGGAACTTACAGCAGTATGGACTTGTGATTTGACCGTGATGAGCCTTTGCTGTTTAATTTTGTGTGTGTGTGTGTGTGTGTGTGTGTGTGTGTGTGTGTGTGTGTCTGTGTTACTAGGATTTAACCCAGGGGCATTCCATTCTACCTCTGACCTACATACACACACTCACCGTTTTTGTTTATTTTTTATTTGAAACAGGGTCTCACTTAGTTGCTGAAGACTATACTAAGTTGTTGATGCTGGCCTCAAGCCTGTGATCTTTCTGTCTCAGCCTCCCAAATACAGGAGATTATAGGCATGCACTACCACGTTCAGCTTATTTAAGAGTACTTTTGCTATGCAGCAAAGTAAACAGAAAGGACACTGGTCGTAGAGTCAGAAACCCTGGGCTTTGTTTTCAGATGAGACACTGAATCCCTTTGGATCTATGTTTCCTAATTTGTAAAATGATTCTCTGCGTCTCACAGCCTGTTGTAGGAATCAAATGCAAATTAGATGATACAACTGCGCCTTCTGTACAAAGATAAAGCACTAGCAATATGATTTTGAAATGTCTGCTTGATGCCAGGCACTGGTCTAAAAGTTTCACATGAATCAACTCATTTAATCTTCATAAAAACACTACAAGGTGGGTATTGGTACCCTCATTCCTAGATGAGGAAACTAAGATGCTAGTCTAAGACCACTCACCAGGAAGTGGGAGCCTTCGGTCTGACTGCAGAGCCAGCACTGTAGGCACTACACACACTCTTCTGAGTATCTACACCACCATATTGTCAGACTGCAACTCAGTCAAGCCCATCTGTGTTGGAGTGGATGCAGGCATGGTGTTAGTGTTGACATCCCAACAAAAGGCTGATTTCAAGACTTGTATAAGATCCACCATTATTGTTTATATTTGTCTGAAGCCCTTGATGGAAATGTTTCTGTGAATTGGTGACCCATGAAGTTGTCATCAAAAGAGAACTGAGGCTCAAAAAGGTTAAAAACCTTAGACTCAGTCAGACATGGTTTGCATACGTGTAATCCCAGTTCTTGGAAGGCTGAGAAAGGAGGATTGCAGGTTGGCACCCTCAGCAATTTAGTGAGACCTTCAGCAACCTAGTAAGACCCTGTTACAAAATAAAAAATAAACCTAACTGGGAAAGATGGGAAGGGAGAAGAGGGAAGCACCCTAATGTGCATGATATACATTCACAAACATATCAAAGTCAATCACTAAGCCGAACACGAGAAGGAGGGAGGGGGGAGGGAATGCGGTGGGAATTGGGGAAGGGCTCAATGAGTGATGTGTACATGTATGCCTCTACCATCCTGTACCTCATAATTATATATGATTACAATGCACCAATAAATTAAAAATAAATAAATAAAATAGGGCTTGAGGGTGTAGCTCAGAGGTAGAAGGCCCCTGGGTTCCATTCCCAGTACCACAAACAAACAACAACAACAAAAAAACCCTGAGACCAGCAGGGCATGGTGACACACGCTTATAATTCCAGCATTCCGGAGGCTGAGACCGGAGGATCCGGGTTCGCAGCCAGCCTCAGCTCCCTAGTGAGGCCCTCCGCAACTTTGTGAGACCCGGTTTCAAAATAAAGAATAAAAAATAGGGTTGGGGGTATAGCTCAAAGGTATAACGCCCCTGAGTTCAATCCCCAGTACCGAAAAAAAAAAAAAAACTGAAACCCTGAGACCTAGATCATCCACATAGAAAGCAACAGGGGTAGAATTTGAACCCAAGAGCCGGGCGTGGTGGCACACACTTGTAATCCCAGCATTCGGGAGGCTGAGACCAGAGGATCCGGGTTCGAGGCCAGCCTCAGCTACCTAGTGAGGCACTCCGCAACTTAGTGAGACTCGGTTTCAAAATAAAGAATAAAAAATAGGGCTGGGGGTGTAGCTCGGAGGTAGAATGCCCCTGAGTTCAATCCCCAGTACCACAAAAAAAAAAAAAAAAGAATTTGAACCCAAGGCCCAGAACACACACATCCACCCTCAGCTGAGGTCGTCTCTCCTCATCAGTGCATCCTACTTAGATGCTGAGCCCAGGCAGGCTCAACACTGGGACAAAGCAAGTAACACATTTTTTCTCCAACCATTGGGGGTTCTGAACACAAATAAAAATCAATTATTAACCCAGTATTTGGGAAGCTGAAACAGCAGGATTGCAGGTTTTAGATTAGCCTCAGCAACTTAGCAAGACCCTGTTTCAAATTTTTATTTAATTAATTTATTGTGTGTGTGTGTGTGTGTTACCAGGGATTAAACTCAGGGGCATTCTACCTTCAAGATACACCCCCAGCACTGTTTTATTTTTATTTTGAAGCAGGGTCTCGCTAGGTTGATGAGTCTCACTACTTGCTGAGGCTGTCCTCGAACCTACGATCTCCCTGTCTCAGCCTCCCAAGTACTGGGATTACAGGCATGCACCACCACGCCCGGCATCAAAATTTAAAAGATTTTTAAAAAGGGCTAGGGGTGTAGCTCAGAGGTAGAACGTTCCTGGGTTCAACTCCCAGTACCAAAACAAACAAAACCCCCAATCATTTAGAGTATGGCAAGGCAAAGAGGTCATTTTCAAGCATGCGACCCTGTCTGGGAAAGAACACATGGATGGGACTCAACAGTGTGGCCCGGTGTAGCAGGCCTGCAGGGATCAGAGGGCAGCACCACACAGCAGAGGCCCATTTGTCCAGCGTAGTGATGAGGAGTCTGAAATGAACATGATTATCCATAGCCCTGCCACATGGCTCCTTTGCGCAAGGGGGTGCCTGCCAGGTGCAGGTGGCACATGAGATTTTCCCAGGTGGAATCTGGTCTCTGGACTCACCTTGGTATGGCTACAAGTTCCATACCTCTACATTGGTAAGCTAGGAACACACTTCTCTTTGAATGGGCAAGCCCACTCTCTACCCATACTGTTTAAAAATAAGAGTGGGCAAAAACAGCAAGCTGGACTCCCAAACAAAAGTGCTTTTCATCCTGGCTCCAAAATTAAAAACCAAGAGGATGATTTCCAAAAGCTCTTTCGGTTTCCCAAAAGTGGTGTCCAGCTCACGCTATCTAAAGACAGCATTCAGAATAGCCCAGACAGGAGTCCAGAGCATTTTGAGCCATACAGGAGCTCCACTGAGTCACAGTTGAGAATTTTTTTTTAGGTCAAGTCTTTTCATCTAAATAAGGCACAAGAGAAGCTGGTGTTTTAAGCCCTTGTAACAAGATGAAAATAGCTCCCGAGCCTCCCTCCTCCCCACTTTTCCACCTCCGACACCTGACTTATAGAACCCACCAGGCCTGTGACCAAGAGACCCATAATTCAAATTGTGGTTAAGGGAATACCAGCCAACCCGGCTCCTCTGTTAGCTTTGGACCAGCAAGTGAGCACGGGCTCCTGGCCACCAGGCTCTGGCTTGGTCCTACAGACCCCAAATGTCTGAGACGTGAGAGAGAACATATGTGGGCCTCTGATCACCAGCCCTACGAGAGACCAGCTGACCAAGCTGTGCTGGAGCTTTGGACTTGAAGAAGCCCTGTGTCTGACTGATGGGCAGCGACCTCTTCTGGAGCGTGTCCCCAGTAGAGGTTAAGATTAGAAGCTCACTACTGAGGTCGGGTTGGAAAGGGAAGGTTGATCCTGAGCAGAACAAATTGGAGAGGAAGAGAGACTTCCGTACTCAAGTCCCACCAAACTGCAGGCAGGCTTCACGAGGACGGCACACACATGTCCAGTTGCTTCACTGTGCTTCCTGACACCTAAAGTGTGCCTGCCGGCTCCCAGGAGGCCTTCAGAAGAATGACTCCCTGGGTCCACTGGAATCAGTGTGCAGTCTTGGAAATAGCAGATGCGGCAGAACCAGTTTCATGAAGGAACTTCAGTACACACATTTTTAATCTGTAAATTGGGCATAAGCCCCCCCTGCCCTTCTCCCAAGCTTACTTCAGTGAATAAAGGAAATACTTTGAAACCGAATGCATGTATAAATTCAAGGGATGGAACTGTTGCTGATGGGATGGGGGTGCTCTTCTCTCAGCTCTGTTGTGACAAATTTTGAAAGCAGTTCAAACCTGAAACTTTCTTTCTTTTCTTTTTTTTTTTTTTCTTCTTTCAGTACTGGAGATGAACACAGGGCCTCATGCATGCTAGGCAAGTGCTCTACCACTGACTGAGCTATATTCCCAGCCCCAATGTTGTGAAGTATTTCTTTCTTTCTTTCTTTCTTTTTTTTTTGCAGTACTGGGGATTGAACTCAGAGGCATTCTACCTCCGAGCTATACCCCCAGCCCTATTTTTATTCTTTATTTTGAAACAGGGTCTCACTAAGTTGTAGAGTGCCTCACTAGGTAGTTGAGCCTGGCTGCGAACCTGGATCCTCCGGTCTCAGCCTCCCAAATGCTGGAATTACAAGTCTATGCCACCATACCGGGCATGAAGTATTTCTTTCAATTATGAAAGATTGGATCAGCCATCCAGTGGCACCCATAGGGAATTGATTCCATGAGCCCCCCCCCCAAGAATACACCAAACTATGAAAATGCTCAAGTCCTTTATATAAAATGGTGTAGTATTTGTATATGACCTACACAATCCTCTTATGAACTTTAAATCATCTCTAGATTACTTATAATGACTAATATCATGTAAATGCTATGTAAATAGTTGTTATAATACATTATTTAGGGAATAATGACAAGGGATAAATAGTCTGCTTAGTACAAACACAATATCTTTTTCCAAATATTTTCCATCCCTGGTTGGTTAAATCCACAGATACAGAACCCATGGATACAGAGGGTGACTTGATCCTGAAAGGACTTCACACCATCTTCCCTCTGAAATGTGGCCACTGCAAGGTTAATGTTGGGCCAATATCCACTGAAAGGTATAGTGTCATATGTAAGAGGCTAACCGTGATTTCAGTATTTACATCTCGCAGTTAACAGTAAAGATGTAGAAATTATTCATTTCTCCAAAGCACATTAAAAGAGAACTGACTACGACGCCGGGCGTGGTGGCGCACGCTTGTAATCCCAGCATTAGGGAGGCTGAGACCGGAGGATCCGGGTTCGCGGCCAGCCTCAGCTACCTAGTGAGGCACTCCGCAACCTAGTGAGACTTGGTTTCAAAATAAAGAATAAAAAATAGGGCTGGGGGTATAGCTCGGAGGTAGAATGCCCCTGAGTTCAATCCCCAGTACCGCCAAAAAAAAAAAAAAAAAGAGAACTGACTACGATAGAATCCTCTTTCAAAACAAGCTCTTTGAAGCCTGGTGAAGTGGTGCACACTTGTAATCAGAATACTTGGGAGGCTGAGACAAGAGGATAGAAGGTTTGAGGACACCCTCAGCAAATTAGTGAGACTCTCAGCAATCTAGCAAGATCCTATTTCAAAATAAGAAATAAAATGCCTGAGGTTATATCTTAGAGGTAGAATGCCCCTGGGTTCAATCCTCAGTACCACAAAAATAAATTAACTCTTTGGGTTTTTATATTATAATGAAGGCCTGGCAAATCAGTGAATTATCAGCATGCACTGCTATTCAGAACATGCCACAGGCACTGTGCCATGGGTTTCATCAACATTCTTTCTTTTTTCTTCTTTTTGGTGGAACTGGGGATTGAATCCAGGGGCATTCTACTGCTAAGCTACACTGTCAGTCCTACTTTTATTTTTTAGTTTGAAATGGTCTCACTAAATTGGCCTTGAACCTGTGATCCTCCTGTCTCAGCCTCCCAAGCACTTGAGATTACAGCTTTGTGCTGCTGCATCCAGCTCCCCCCACCAACATCATTTTATTCATTCCTTTCTTCAGTGTTATGACATCAGTATTATTCCTATTTATCAAATGAAGAAACTGTGATCAACTTACTTGAGATCACAGGCAGACACCTGGATTTCTCCAGCAGCAAAGATAAAGAGGGAAAGAGAGTTATGCTTAGGATAAACCAATAGAATGAAAAGACGACTGTATTTATTTCCTTTCGTCTGCTTCAAAGTGTAGAATAGGTCAGAGTCATCTAGGAATTATCAACTACAGCTGTTTAATCATGGAGCAGGTCTGGCTGCACCTGAACTAAATCAGATCAATGAAATGAACCCAGCTGTGCCCCATGGTGTGACCACAAAGTGGTTAAATGAATAGTTTTGAGCAATCACATGGAAGCTCAACTCTCCAAACCATTACTGTGCTTTTCCAAGTATTCACCCTGGAAGACTCCACTTATTCCATCAGTAGGTTGCAAACCTTGGCACATTAGAATCACGTGGGGAGCTTTCAAATACTGCTGTGCAAGCCAGGCTCAATGGCACATACCTGTAATCCTAGTACTTTGGAGACTGAGACAGGAGGATTGTAGGTTTGAAAACAGCCTCAGCAATTTAATGAGATCCTGCTTCAAAATTTTAAAAAAGGGATAGGTGTGTATCTCAAGTGTAGAATGCCCCTGGATTCAATCCCATACACACACACAAACACACGCACACACGTGCGCGCGCACACACACACACACATATTTTAAAAAGATAAATTAATTGCAACTCTGGCTTCTGCTGCCCAGGGAGAATAGCAATGAGTGGACACAAACAGAGTGGCCGCTGAGTGTGAAAGCCAGAGACCGTCCTTTAATGGCCCGTGGTGAATCCTAGATGCAGCTACATGCCTCTTTAGAAAAGGCTGGGAGCCGTCCCATGATGCCAGAGAGAGACAAGTGACTTTCCTTGCTGCCTAGGAAGTGATAGTCATCACAACTGTGTGGTGATGGTTGTGGAGGTCAGAGGAGAACATTCTGAGAGGACAGCAGGACTTTCCTAGGTACTACCTCTCAGCTTGATTTGTTGTTGTTGTTGTTTGTATTTTGTTCTATACTGGAAATTGAACACAAGGGCATTCTACCTCTAAGTTACACCCCCATCCTTTTTTATTTTTTATTTTAAAACAAGGTCTCACTAAGCTGCTGAGACTAGCTGCAAACCTTCGATCCTCCTGTCTCAGTCTCCCAAGTACTTGGATTACAGGTATAAGCCCAACTTCCACTTGATGGTTTTGGCAAAGGAAGACTTGCTGGTGAACCCTCATATTTCTGTAAGAGGAGGTGATGAGTCTCATGCCCCAGTGCAGCTGAGTGTTGAGGGTGGACTGTCAGCCCTGACTTCCAATCTTGGTCTTAACTGTACTAGCTGTGTAATCTGGGCAACTTCCCCTGAGTCTTTGTTTTACCATTGGAAATAAGTGGGGCAGATTACACTTGCAGAGCATAGGGGCAGATTAGATGAAACAATGCACACAAAACACCTGGTAGGTGATCAATACACGGTAGCAAAAAGAGTTCCACAGCCTCCCAGTGTTCTGCCACCTATTTGAGAATCACTCACATGTTCTACCTAGCATGCCTCACTGTGGGTAGAACCAGGCGTTTACCAGAAGAAGGAAAGTTCTTTAGAAAGCAAAGACAACTGCTCAAGGAAGGAGAGAGGGATCCTAGGACCCAAGACTGCTGGATCTGGCTCCTACTGTTTCTGCCACCCCTTTGACAAAGCAGGTGGGCACTGATCCCCATCTTTGGAGGAAGAAGCACTAAATATTTGCCACTCCAAAAATGAGCTAGCAAGAACATAATCTAGACATGATTCATTATAATTGTCAAGCCCAAATTATTCAAATGTGGGCTAGGGAACAGCCCAATGTGGAAGGGGCTGACAGAGGTGTCCACGTGGTCGCCTGGAAGCCTCTCTCTGACAGCGCAGCACATCCGTAGGATGACAAGTCTCTGTCTAACCCCAGGTTAAATGCATAATGTGCTTATTATACATTTAAGTATATTGTTGATGTTTTGGACAGTCAGCTTCAACAACATTTTTGTATATAACTATCATTAAGGAGAGTTTTAAAAAATAAGATCCTTTGTACTTGATAAGGGGGGTTGGCAAGGGAGGGGGTAGCAACATGATGCTATAATTTGACCATTTTAGGTTTTAAGTGATGTCACTTAATGACTTGGACCTAAATACACTCAGGAAACAGGCAGCCCTAGTGCAAAGGTGCCTAAGCTTGAAGGAATCTGAAAGTCTATCCTAAAGCACCTTCTCCTCACTTTGTCCCTAGGCCCAGGCTTGCCTCCTTTAATTTAGGGTCATGATCCCAAAGGGAAAGAAAGGACAGCATAGTTTAAGATTATTCACTCCCTGGGAGCTTTAAAAAACACTGATGAGCCAGGAACCATGGCATATACCTATAATCCCTGTACTTGGAAGGTTGAAACAGGAGGATTTCAAGTTGGAGGCCAGCCTCAGCAACTTAGCAACACCCTGTTTTGATTTTTTTTTTCAATTTTAAAAAAGAGCTGGGTATGATGGCTCATGCCTTGAATCACAGGTTCAAGGATCAGCCTTGGCATCTTAGCAAGGCCCTCAGCAACTTAATGAAGGCCTTGTCTCAAAATAAAAACTAAAATAGGACTAAAATAGGATTGGGGGTAGATCTCAGAGGTAGAATTCCCTGGGTTCAATCTTCAGTACCACAAAAAAAAAAGGAAAAAAAAATTTAAAGCTTAGAGGTAGAATGCACCTGGGTTCAATCTCTAGTACAAGAAGAAGAAGAAGGAGGAGGAGGACGACGAGGACGAGGAGGAGGACGACGAGGACGAGGAGGAGGAGGAGGAGGAGGAGGAGGAGGAGGAGGAGGACGAGGACGAGGAGAAGGAGGAGAAATAATAGGCAAGAAAATTTTTGTTTCCTTTTGTGGTTCTGGAAATCAAATCCAGGACCTTGCACATGATAGGCAAGTACTCTATCACTGAATTATACCCATAGCCCAGAAAAATAATTTTGTAACTATTATACTAATAAATGATTTCAGGAAAAGTTATCAATTGATGCAAATACCATTGGGTGGAAATTTGTTGTGGAGCAGAACATTTACAATCTCAAGTCTTTCTCTACAGGTTTTTTTGTTTTTTGGTTTTTGTTTTTTAATTTCAAAGCTCCAAACTGAACAGCATCCCACATCCCAGACTAACTTCATGGGAGGTGGGAACTAGAGATAGAGAAATTCAATAATATCTACAAGGCCACTCTTAAACACCCAGATTGAAAAAGGAAAAAGAAACAACTAATCTGCAAACAAGTGGAGATAGGAGAACAATAGCGCACACCGCAGACTGGCGAGAACTCTGGAAATCCAGGAAAACCTTATATCCAGCAACCTGAGACTTACTCCAAGGACACAGAGACCAGCCACAGAACTGCACTGTCCCTTGAGGACAGTACAGAGAGATGACCCCATCCAAGATCTCGTCCCTCCCTACCCCAACCCACCAACACACCAGGTGGCACAGGTGAGTGTGCGAAACCCAGGGAGGTGAGTGCAGTCTCCTCATGGGATAACTGAAAAGAGACTATAAAAAGGGGGTAGGAATTCACGCAGACAGTAGCTGCACACCACACATGGAACTCTGAGGAAAACACCGGCTTGGAAGCCACAGACCCACTCAGCTTTCTCTGTGGAGAGCGCAGAGTCTGCACCTGGGGCCCTGTGCTCTGCACCCTCACAGACAGAGAGACACCAGGCAGGTGACCACAGCATTGGCGCTGCAGGCTGACACCTCTGTTATGGGTTTATGAGCAAGCAAGAACGCCTGGAAGACAGACCCAAGAGGGTTGCAGAGGCCAAGTGCGAGAGTTTTTTATTGTTCTTTTTTTTCTTCCTCTTCACCTTTTTATTCTTTTTTTTTTTTTTTTTTTTTTTTGCGGTACTGGGGATTGAACTCAGTGGCATTCTACCTCCGAGCTACACCCCCATCCCTATTTTTTATTCTTTATTTTGAAACCAAGTCTCACTAAGTTGCGGAGTGCCTCACTAGGTAGCTGAGGCTGGCCGCGAACCTGGATCCTCCGGTCTCAGCCTCCCGAATGCTGGGATTACAAGCATGCGCCACCACGCCCGGCTCCACCTTTTTATTCTGTTTCTGTTTTTTTGCTGCTGCTCTGTACTTGTGTATTTATAGGAATTTTTTGTTTTGTTTTTGCCCTTTTGCATGTTTTATCTCTTTTCTTTTTCTTTTTCTTTTTTTTTTTTTTATTGCTTTTGCAGCACAAGGAATCAGCCTAGAACTCTAGTGGATGAACACCCTGGGCTACAGCCCCAACCCCAGCCTAGAAGAGCCTCCTCCTAGCAGCCAGCAGTCAAGGTCCACCCCTCCCTGCACCTCCACCCCAATCTGCCTCCTTAGCAAAGTAGGAAACAGCAGGCAAGTGAGCAAGCTTGAACCAGAGATTTGGAGGAACTTTCACATCTCCTCTAAACAAGCATCAAACCAAGAAAAAGAAAAAAAAAGACTGGCAAGGAAATAACCAAAGCTACAGGGGAATCAGCTCTCTTCCAACAAGGAGATATTACTCATTCTCAGTTAAGCAACTCTTAAGGCTCTGTTTATTTTTTGTTTCCTGTCTCTTTTTCTCTTCCTCTCCTCTTGAGGGTATACATGTGAGAGATTGTCTGTATTCTGTTTTATTTGTCTGATTCCTAAAGAACCTGTCTGCCAGTTCCTGGTATTATATCCATCTTCTATCACTACATCTAAATATTCTATGCTGGTTACTAGAATTTTTCTTTATTTTCACTAGCTTTATTCTTTATTATATGTTACATAACCACATGCAAACTCCTATTCTACTTGACTCTGTTTTATACTTTGCCCTATTCTTGCATCCATCATTCTATCCCCTTCCTCCTCATTCACCCTTCACCACTGATTACAATACAATTTGCCCTTGAATATACCAGCTCAATCCTCTAAACCCCTACGGCTGAGGTTGGACCAGAGAGATGAACCAACAGGAAGGATCAGACACTAAGGACAAACCAATCACAGCTAACTGACAGAGCCACCCAGTACCCCACACATAGAAGTTTAAAAATGCATAGGACACAAACTGCTCTACCCACACATCAGAGACTACTCCCTACCTGACCACCATTATAGTGGGCCAACAGAGTCCTTGAGTAACTGCAACTCAGTACTGGAAATCTACAGGCAGAACAACAGAGGGGTGATATAGGGCACATGTCTCAAAGTCAGACTAGACAACATGGAAAACAGAATCTGACTCTTAGAAGATGGCCACTCCAAAAATGAATGCATAGTATATAATTTAGAAAAATCAATTCAACAGCATAAGATGGAATCCAAGAGATATGTAATAATTTTAAAAGAGCAAACCTAAGAATAATCGGCATATAAGAGGTTCTAGAAGCTGAAACCAAAGGAATAAAATATCTCTTCAGTGAAATAATATCAGAGAATTTCCCAAACAGAAAGCGAAGTTGATACAGAGGTATAGTAAACATATAGAACCCCTATTAGGCAAGATCAGAGAAAAGGTACACTACACCACATAATAATCAAATTGACCAAGGTAGAGGTCAAGGAGAGAATCTTAAATGCAATGAGAATAAAAGACCAAATGACACTCAAAGACAAAACAATAAGAATCACTCCAGACTTCTCAAACCAAGTCATGAAGGCTAGGAGGGTATGGAGAGACATATTTCAAACTCTGAAAGAAAACAACTTCCAGCCAAGATTACAGTACCCAGCAAAGATATCTATCAAATCTGACAGGGAAACAAAAATCTTCCATGACAAACAGAAGCTGAAAGAATTTCTGTCCCCTAAATCAGCACTAGAGTAAATAAGAGATAAATTACAAAGAAAAAATAAAAAATAAATGCCAGAACCAGAGAAAGGATGATTTCCATCAAATGAATGACTAAAACAAAGAAGAACAAACACTACCTCAAACAGAAGTTATAACTCAAATGTTAGGAATCAAAAATCATCTCTCCATAGTCACACTGAATATCAATGACCTCAATTCCTCAATCAAAAGACATAAGGTGGCAAAATGGATTAAAAATTATATCCACCAATATACTGTCTTCAAGAAAAGCACCTTACAGGTAAATATAGTCACAAACAAAAGATGAAAGGCTGGACCAAGGTAATCAATGCTAATGGAACTCAAAGACAAGCAGGGGTAGCAACTCTCATATCAGACAAAATCAACTTCAGGCCTAAATTTATCAAAAGAGACAAAGCAGGTCATTTTTTACTGGTAAGAGTAACAATCCAACAAGAGCATATAATGATAGTCAACATTTATGCTCTGAACACAGGTGCAACCACTTTTATAAAACAAACTCTTCATGACATTAAGTCTCACAAAGATCCCAATACAATAATATTGTGAGACTTCAACATTCCTCTCACACCACTAGACCAATTTTCTAGACAAAAGATCAGTAAAGACGCCTCAGACCTAGGGAACACCATAAACCAAATGAGCCTACTAGACACATACAGAATATTTCATCCAACTACAACTGAATACACATTCAACTCTTCACAGAACCTTCTCCAAAATAGGCCATATCCTGGGCCACAAAGCAAGCAATAGCAAATTCAAAATATGTAACATAATCCCCTGCATCTTTTTAGACCATAATGCAAATGTAAACCAACTATAAAAAGATCCAGAGGAACTTCACAAATATATGAAGACTGAACACCATGCTGCTGAATGACGAATGGGTAATAGAAGAAAAAAGGGGATAAATAAAGAAATTCCTAGAAACAAATGAAAATAGAAACAACATATCAAAATCTCTAATATCTAGAATATACAGAGAACTCAAGAAACTCACCACCAAAAAGAAAAAACAAATAACCCAATCAAAAAAATGGGCAAGTGAACTAGACACTTCATGAAAGAAGAAATACAAATGGCCAATAAGTGTATGAAAAAATGTTCAACATCATTAGCAAACAGAGAGATGCAAATCCAAACTACCCTGAGATTTCACCTAACCCCAGTTAGAATGGCAATCATAAAAACACAAATAATAACAAATGCTGTCGAGGATGCAGAAAAGTAGAAAATCTGATACACTGCTGATGGGATTGCAAATTAGTGCAACCACTTTGGAAAACAGTGTAGAGGATCCTCAGAAGAATGGGAATTAACCTACTGTAAGACCCAACTATACCATTTCTGGGTATCTACCCAAAAGAATGGAAACAAAACTGCCAGAGTAATACATGAGATTGCATTAAACTGAAGAGCTTCTGTGTAGCAAGGGAAACTATCAATAACCTCAAGAGAGAACTGACAGAATAGTTCAAACCCCAGTACTAGAAAAAAAGAAAGAGCCAGGTAATATTCAAGGTGAGCTGTGAAGACAAAGGAAAATACTTTTATTCTGAAACTTGGCTGTGGTTTCTAAAATTACAAAAGTTACTGAATTATCACTATTATTACCACCACCACCACCATCATCATCATCATCATTATTAGTCTGGTACTGGGGATTAAACCCCAGAGCACTCTACTTCCAAGCCATCCCCAGCCCTATTTTATTGTTGTATTTTGAAACAGGGTCTCACTAAGTGGCTTAGGTCCTCTCTAAGTTGCTGAGGCTGGCCTTGAAACTTCAATCTTCCTATATCAGCCTCCCAAACACTAAGATTACAAGCATGTGCCACCACACCTGGCTAAAGTACTGAAATATTTGCCTGTATTACTGCAGAGGTGGGAAAATACTCTATGCACAATAAGCACAGGTACATGCTAGTAGTCACTAGCTAAAGCTATTCAAAGAAAAGTTATTCTTTCAAATGAAAATAGTAACTTGTGTGAACTAGGCAATATTCTTCTATAGATTTAGCTGATTCACTCAGACTTCACAATTATTTAGCAGGGCTTATAATTTTATAGAAATTAAAAGATATTTATACAGTATTACTGTATTAAAATAGCTATTCATAGAATGTATCTACAATTAATTAATGGTTATATAAACTCCCATGGAAATTTTTGTTATGGAATGGTGTCGTACACCCTATAATTTAAAAACACAAGTATAAGAAGTATACACTTCTTAAATATACAGTTTATTGTAATAGTATCATACGGAGACAATATACAAAGAAATTTAGAATAAAACATCCCATTATGTTACTCTCCTACTTAGAATATCAAGTGCTCCGTTAAGTCAACAAAAGCCCAGCTCACTTCTTCCCTGGGCACTGGGAGCCCTCAGTAGGGGCTGCAACCATTTCCCAGAGCCATCCCCCTCCAGCCCTGAGACACTGTAGCCACCAGAATGGTAGACTCATCCCCAACAGCTGTCCTTTCAAGCCAGGGCTTTGCAAACCTTTGTTCTGGTGGGAAAGCTCCTCTTCTCTCTCTCTCTAGCAAGTACCTTCCTTGCTCAAGTTCCAGCCCAACCTGAACCCCACCCCTGCCCATCCCCACCAAGCAGAGGTGGCTCTGCCCTCTTCCTGTTCATAACTCTCCCTTGTGTAGCATCAGCCTCCTTGTATTGTGTGTGTGTGTTTGGGGGGGTGGTACTGGGGCTGGAACCCAGGGGCATTTTACCTCCAACTACACACCCAGCCCTATTTTATTTTTTATTTGGAAACAGAGTTTTGAGGGCTTCACTAAGTTGCTGAGGCTGGCCTCGAACTTGTGATCCTCCTGTCTCAGCTCCCCCAGTACTGGAATTACAGGCATGTGCCACATGCCCCACCCAAAGGGAAAAAAATTCTTTCAATTTAAGAATATGAGTCTCTAGACTATCTGTAGCTATGCTACAGCTTCCAACTCCTCCTTGTATTTTAATGACACAATGTGATAGTGGAATCTTTTCTCTCTCTCTCTCTCTCTCTCTCTCTCTCTCTCTCTCTCTCTCTCTCTCTCTCTCTTTGGTGTGTGGAGAGGGGAGGCAAGGGAGTTAGTGGGGATTGAACCCAGAGGCATTCTACCTCCAAGCTACACCCTTTTTTATTTTTTGTTGAAACAGGGTCTCACTAGGTTTCTGAGAGCCTTGCTAAATTGCTGAGGCTGACCTCAAATCTGTGATCCTCCTGTCACAGCATCCCAAGTACTTGGATTATAGGCGTCCATCACCATGCCCAGCTTTCCTCTTTTCCATAATTGCCTAAAAGAGCCCACAGCTGGACACTAGGATCTTTCATAGAGCCCCTTCAGCTGTGAGTTCATCTATCGTTGTAATAACTTTCTGAAAGGCATGGCATCATTTCCTCAGAAGCAACACCTTGTTTCTCCTACCACTGCACCCACAACCTGAGAGACATATTGGTTCTTGATAGTTTCCTTTGTGGCACAGAAGCTCTTTGGTTTAATGCAATCCCATGTATATATCTTCCTTTGAGTTGCTTGTGCTTTGGGGTCTTGTTGAGAAAGTTTTTACCTATGCCTATGTGTTGAAGTGTTGGTCCTATGCCCTCTTCCAAGTAGCTACAAGGTCTCTGGCCTGACTTCCAGGTCCTTGATCCACCTTGAGTTGACTCTTGTGCAGGGTGAGAAAGTGGGGTTTATTTCCATTTTCCTGCATATGGTTAACCAGTTTTGCCAACACCATTTGTTAAAGGGGCTATCTTTTTTCCAGTGTATGTTTTTGGCTCCTTTGTCAAAAATCAATTGACTGTAAGCATGTGGGTCTGTTTCTGAGTCTTCTATTCTGCTCCATTGGTCTGTGTGTCTGTTTTTGTGCAAATACCATGCTGTTTTTATTACTGTGGCTTTGTGGTAGAATTTGAAGTCAGGTATTGTGATACCTCCTGCATAGTTCTTATTGCTAAGAACTACATTGGCTATTCTGGGCTTTTTGTTGTTCCAAATGAATTTAAGGACTGATTTTTCTATGTCTGTGATGAGTGACCTTGGTAATTTCATGGGTATTGCATTGAATCTATAGATCACTTTTGGAAGAATGGCCATTTTGATTATATTTATTCTGCCTATCCATGAGCATGGAAGATCTTTCCATCTTCTAAGGTCTTCACTGATTTCCTTTTTCAACTTTTTATAGTTTTCCTTATAGAGGTCTTTTACCTCCTTGGTTAGGTTTATCCCTAACTATTTTATTTTTCAGGGTGCTATTGTGAGTGGAATTGTTTTCTGGATTTCTTTTTCAGTGATTTATGGTTGGCATACAGAGAGCTTCTGATTTTTTAAGATTGATTTTGTATTCAGACGCTTTGCTGAATTTGTTGATCAGTTCTATAAGGTTTTTGGTTGACTTTGTTGGGTCTTCTAAATATAGTATCATGTCATCTGCAAAAAGGGATAGTTTTAGTTCTTCTTTCCCTATTTTTACCCCTTTGATTTCCTTCTCTTGCCTTATTGCTCTGGCTAGAGTTTCAAGTACTATATTGAACAGAAGTAGTGATAATGGACATCCTTGTCTTGTTTCTGTTTTTAGTGGGAACTCTTGCAGTTTTTCACCATTGAATATGATGTTGGCTGTGGTCCTATTGTATATTGGCTCTATGATGTTGAGGTATGTTCCTTCTGTTCCAATTCTCTGCAGTGCTTTTAGCATGAATAGGTGTTGGATCTTGTCAAATGCTTTTTCAGCATCAATTGAGATGATCATGTGATTTTTGTCTTTGATTCCGTTTATGTGGTGAATTACATGGATTGTTTTATTTTCATATGTTGAACCAGCCTTGCATCCCTGGGATGAACCTGACTTGGTCATGGTGTATAATTATCTTGATGTGGTTTTGAATGTGCATTGCTAGTATTTTGTTTAGCAGTTTTGCATCTAAGTTCATCAATGATATAGGCCTATAGTTTTCTTTTCTTGAGCTGTCTTTATTTGGCTTTGGTATTAATGTGATGCTGGCTTCACAGAATGTGATTGAGAGAGTCATGTTTCTTTCTATTTCATGGAATAGTTTGCGGAGAATTGGGATTAGCTCTTCTATAAATGTTTTATAAAATTCACTTGGAAAACCATCTGGCCCTGGACTTTTGTTTGATGGTAAACTCTTTATTGCTGTTTCTATCTCTTTGATTGCTATTGATCAGTTTAAGTTCTCTATATCTTCTTGACTCAATTTAGGAAGGTTATATGTGTCTAGAAATTTGTCAATTTCTTCTAGATTTTCCATTTTGTTGAAGTATAGATTTTCAAAGTAGTTTCTGATGATCCTCTGTATTTTCACACTGTTGGAGGTAGTATCCCCTTTTTCATCTCTTATTTTGGTAATTTGGGTTGGTTCTCTCTTTTTGTTAGGTTAGCTAGTGGTTTATCTATCTTGTTTATTTTTTCAAGAAACCAGCTTTTGGTTTTGTTGATTTTCTGTATTTTTTTTATTCTTTACTTCATTAATTTCTGCTCTAATTTTCATAATGTCCTATCTTCTACTTGCTTTGTTTTTCAAGGGCTTTGAGCTGTGTCATTAGGTTATTTATTTGGTGATTTTCTGTTCTTCTTATATGGGCACTCAGTGCTATAAATTTTCCTCTTAGTACTGCCTTCAAAGTGTCTCAGAGGTTTTGATATGTTGTGTCTCTGTTTTCGTTAGTTTCTAGGAATTTTTTAATTTCTTCCCTTACTTCTTCTATGACCTATTCCTTGTTCAGCAGTGTGGTGTTCAGTCTCCATGTGTTTACATGGTTACTCTGGGCATTCTTAGAGTTGATTTCTAGTTTCATTCCATTATGGTCTGAAAAGATGCAAGTAATTATGTTACATTTTTTTTAATTTGCCAGTGCTCGCTTTGTGGCCCAGGATGTGGTCTCTTTTGGAGAAGGTTCCAGGGGCAGCTGAGAAAAATGTGAATTCAGCTGTAGTTGGGTGAAATATTCTGTATGTGTCTAATAGGTCCATTTGGTTTATGGTATTCTTTAGGTCTGAGGCATCTTTACTGACCTTTTATTTAGAAGATTGGTCTAGTGATGTGAGAGGAGTATTGAAGTCTCCCAGTATTATTGTATTAGGATCTATGTGTGACTTTATATCATGGAGAGTTTGTTTTATGAACGTGGCTGCACCTATGTTTGGGGCATAAATGTTGACAATTGTTATTTCCTCTTGCTGAATTGTTCCTTTTACTAGTAAAAAAAAATGACCTGCTTTGTCTCTTCTGATAAGCTTAGGCTTGAAGTCTAATTTACTTGACATCATAGTTGCTACTCCTGCTTGTCTTCAAGTTCCATTGGCATGGATTACCTTCTAATTTGTGGGAATCTTTGCTTGTAAGGTGTGTTTCTTGCAGGCAGCATATCGGGCGCCCCAGGCTGAACCCTCAGCCGTGAGGCCCCAATAAAAGACGCCGGCTAAATGCTACTGGTTCGAACCTCTTTTATTATATCTCTCTCTTTCTGGGATCAAGGCGTTGCACAAATGATAACAAACACAGTGCAGAGGTCGTCTTTCCAAATAGTGCTTTTCCTACAGACTTCCAATAACCCCTCTCTCTAGCAACCCGACTTCCACTAGCAACCCACAATCTTTCTTCCCAGGACTTCCCCAGCAACCCGGCCAACCTCTTCCCAACCGCTTCTTCTTCCCAACCAATTCCTCCCAGAACTTCTCCCAGCAACT